>CAIGRP010009237.1:0-17824 GCA_903798385.1 Fraxinus cuspidata | reverse complement strand
ATAATAGATAATAGTCTCTGTGGGACGATATTCGAACTTGATAAATCCACTTTATTACTTGTCACGATCCGTACACTTGCGAAATTTCATCGAACAAGTTTTTGAACACTATAAATCCTTGTGTCATCATTCCCCTCATCTTCTGGGTAGAAAAGCCTTAAAACATATTTTCGGTTCTGGAAATCGTTTTTCACCACTTTGTTTTATTGAGCTTTGCATCTTTACTTATATAATCTCATTAAACCATGTAAATGACATCTATTTTTTGAAGCAGAACTTCAGTTCTAACCAACAGGAGCTGCTGTGTGAGATCATATTAAAATGGATTACTTATTAAGCTAGTTAACTTTTCACTTTGGTTATATTTATTATACATTTTGCCCCTATTTGGTATAGATTCTTTAAAACTTACTTTTCCTCAAACTCATTTTTAATTACACATTCTTTCAATAAAATATTTTTTTTCCATGGACTCTTTAACTTTTCCCTACTTTTTAACTCAGCATTCTCCAAAATATCATTTTTCACAAAATTTATTCTCAAAAAAATCTACATCAAACAGGCCTTTTATCAGTTGCACGTTGACTGAAGTAGGAGGCTATATATTTCCCGTGTATGCAAGTTTGCAAAGAGTATGAAGACTTTTATAGTAAGTTGTTTCTTGCTGGTGATGGATTTGAAGTTGTTTTCCTAGTAACCTGTCTTTGATCCAATTTGGTACAAATCAAGGAATATATGTTTTCCACATTAAAGAATCATCATTTGCATAACTCAAAATAATTAAAAAAGATAAAAAGAAAAAGAAAGGATTTCACCACAGTCTAATCCCTGTGATGAAATGAAAATTGACGTAACTGTGGAAAAAAACATGCTATTTTAAAGTTTGGATTGTCAAGATTTGGGCAGCAGAAATGAACTTGCTAATAAAGTAATAAACCTGCCTTTGTGTATATACGGTTATTCTTGTCTCCTTTGTACTCTTCGACTTGATTTCACATGTTTTTTACTTGTGCCTCTTCTTGTTTTTCTGGATATTTCTTCACTCAAGATCGGAGAATTAAAGAAACTGGTAGAAGAGGGTAAGGTAAAATATATAGGCCTATCTGAGGCTTCAGCTTCAACAATCAGAAGAGCACATGCTGTTTATCCAATTACAGCAGTGCAGTTGGAGTGGTCTTTGTGGACAAGAGATGTGGAGAAAGAAATCATTCCCACTTGCAGGCTTGATTATCATTGTGATAATTTTTATATTTGAGCCAGTAAGCGACATACATTTCTAATTCTGTCATTCGTTCAATTGTTTGGAGAACTTGACATTGGAACAGAAGCATATAGTCCTCTTGGACGGGGATTCTTTTCATCTGGTCCAAAAGCAGTGTTCTAAAAAGCGCTCTTAGGCGGCGCCTAGGTGGGAAGCGTGATGAAAACGCTTCGCCTTGTGCCTAAGCGGGAACTAAGCGGTCAACGACAATGTTGACCGCTTAATGCGCTCCTCGGAACGCCTAGGCGTGCCTTCGCCTCAAGCTCATATTTTAAGGAGGCCCAATTATGGGGTGGAAAATGATATTTTACAACCTATAAGGGGTACAAGAAATGATCAAAATGAAATAAGGGAGCTCGAGAATGATGATTTGTATCGGACGATACGGAGGACGAATTAGATGAAGAAGATATTGAATTGGAATCCGATAAAGAGTTATATTAGATAAGATTTAAGTTACAAGTTATCTACATTATGTAATTATGATTTTGAAACTTATTTTTATGTAAGAATTATTAAGTAAATACAATATTTTATAATTTTAGATGTATGTATTATTTGAATTATTGAATTTTTTTACAATGATTAAAAATTTAAAATAAAAAACGTTTTTTTACGCCGAATCTTCGCCTAGCCTCATAAAGCTTGAAGCTTGGCCTCAACGCCTAACCACGTTCTACGCTTTTAGAACACTGCCCAAAAGTGGTTGAAACTTTCTCTGAAGGGGACTTTTGAAAGGTCTGTTAGTTTTATGCTTCGATCTCTTCTAAGCTTCAAATTCAACTATGAATTAACTGTGTGTTCGTTGAGCACACCATCACCTTTTATGATTTATGGTGCACATATAGCCCTTTGGAATTATGAATATAATTTAGTTATGCCCACTAGTGGCTAATGAATGGCCATTATTAGGTCAACATTTAACCGTGTCTAGATGCTGAATTGATCCCACTTCTAAAATGAAATTTTTTGGATACATTCTGTTTAAATATCAACAGTAACACTAGATATATGCTCAGACTCTTTTTGTGGCTATACTTTCGAGTTTGAAAGATGTGCTTTACTACTTTTGCAGCTAGTACCAAGATTGCAACCTGGGAATCTGGAGCATAATACAATACTATTTGAGAGAGTGAAGGATATGTCAAATAGAAAGGGATGCACTCCTTCACAGCTAGCTTTGGCCTGGGTACATCATCAAGGAAGTGACGTGCGTCCAATACCCGGTACTACAAAAATCGAGAATTTCAATGACAACATCGGAGCATTGTCTGTAAAATTGACAAAAGAAGACATGACTGAGCTTGAATCTATTGCTTCGGCTGATGCCGTCAAGGGCTATCGATGTCCTACTGATATGAAAACATGGGAAACTTCAGACACTCCCCCTTTGTCAACTTGGAAAGCAGCTGGATGAAGACTATTTTTCTATGGGCTAATATTACCTTGTTGAAGTGGCCATATGAATTAAATTGACATTACCTCTGTAGCTTGCTATCTACGAGACTTGTACTGGGATTTCGGATTTCCTTGATAAACTGTAGTTGTCATTTTCTTTATTTTTGAATTCCATCCTCTCTTTCAAGCGAGACTCAAACCCAAGTCAATAATATGGTAAAGCTTCGCTTTTACCACTTGAGCTCGGGTTACTGCAGTGATAGTCTTTAACCCACTTTTAGAGCAACTCGATTTGCAAATATTTAAATGGAGCATTGTGATTTAAAATCTTTATTATAATTGCACGAACAGTCTCTCATGACCATTTAAATATTCATTTAATCATCACATAACAGTCATATATCAAATATTTTAAAGTTAGATTTTGTTTCTCAACTTGAACCAGTGCCTAGAGACTTGAATTGATGTATGTTTCAATAAAATTCATGCAACGATTTAATGAATATATTAATGATTGCTAAATTTCGAACTTTGAGCATGAAGTACCAAATCAGCATTTTTGGTGGAAACGACGTTTCGCAGTTTGCGAAGTGTAAAATCAAGTTCAGATAATTTGTGAGAATTTTATTGGTTGGTTCAATCATTTGGACCATAGCCCAAGCCAAGTCAGCAGAAGCCAATATTTCTGCTAGAAAAATTTACAAGAGAGGGAAGAGAAGGCTACATAATGATTTACATATATATATATATATGGTGTCAAAAACAGAGTAATGAAGTTTTTTATTTATTTGAATGAAAAAATTTCAATCCAATCATATATCACCACATTATGTGTATATAAATCATTACATACATGTAGTACAACCGTAATTGCAATTTTAAGTTTTCAAAAGATCATTCTAGTACCTATATTCAAAATTTTTACGTCACACTATTATCTTTAACCTTTATTAATTAGCATACCTTATTATTAATTACGGTTTCTGTCCAAATTCGTGTGAGCATGATTTGAAATGTAAGGTAAATAATTTTTTAGGGTGGATATATTGACACCACAATATTAATTTGTTACACCACATCTTAATTTTAGTAAGCCCATCAAACTTTGTTCATTGTAACAATTGTTTTCTTAACATTTTTTTTTTAAAATCATATTTTTATCTTCAACATTCCATTAATTAGTACGTATTGTTCATGATGATGATTTATATCAAAATATTTTGTTTTCATATTTTGAAATGAGTGAAAAATATTTTCACACTTTTTATTTATTCATTTTTTACAAATATGATAAAAAATAAGTTGTTTTACATCATTTTAATGAATTTTTAGATATAAAATTATTATCAAATGCTAAATTTGTTAATCGATAAAAAGTTTGAGAATAAAAATGATATGAAAAATTGTTAGAAACACAAGTGTTACAATGAGCAAAAATTAAGAATTTTAAATATAATTAAAATATGGAGTAAGAAATAAAAATTATGGTGTGAATTAATTAGCGTAATTTTAAAAATTTTGCTTCATGTTTTTTGCTTATTTAAAAATTTGGCAAATAAGTATTATTATATCCTTCTAATTGATTTTTTAGACAAAAACCTTATTAGGAACAATATTTGCAAATTAGGCGACTGTGGTGTCAAGATTTGTAAGAATCGTGTTCTTTCATTTTACTTTTTTTGGGTTCAAATTTGGAAATATTTCTTGAAGGTGGTTTAATTTTCATGGAAAATATCACATTTGAGAAATTCAATTTTTATTTTGGCTGCTTGATAAGAAAGTGAAAATCGAATTCCAATTTTAAGGTACAATCACTTTAAGCTTTTTTTTTTTTTTTGTAAATTCCATGAAAAATGCATTCCTATGAGGTACTTAGATTTTTATTTTTCAACTTATATAGAATTGAAAAGTCTTTCCACATTTGTCAATTAAACGGACCTGAATTGATATATAGGTTGAAAACAATTTTATTTTATTTTTTTTTTACCTAATTTTGGTTATTACCGACTAGATTTGTTTTGGGAAGAATTTGTTTTCCGTATTAAGTCCCTGTTTGGTACACATTAAAATTTTTATTTTTATTTTTCTACTCATTTTCAACTACACAATTTTCAATAAAATAATATTTTTCATCATATCAATAACTTTTTCTTTTTTTAACCACACATTCTCTATCAATTTACTATTTCAGAATACATTCTTCCAAAATAATGTGGATCAAACACATCCTAAGTTTTGAACACGATGGGTCCAATAAGTTTTTTTTTTTTAAAAAGAACATGACTAAATTAAAAGCAAAATAATTAATCAAAACTGGCATCGAGGAGGAATTGAATTAATGAAAATTCCAAGCCGCCTCCTATTCGTGTCCTCCAGTCCTCGAATGAATTTTCTCCACCTTTTTTTTTTATGTGTCCTACTTTGTACTAATTATCTACCTTAATTATGTGTCACCCCCATAGATTTCGACTTCAACCATTTGTCCCCATTTCATACGTAAGCTGTTACATTATCCTCCCAAATTAAAGTCCAAACGAAGAAAAGTACGAAAAAGAAAGTTATTAGCAGCCATCAATGGCGGTTTTCTTTAATCTATATAAACTAAGGGGAATACCCATATTTTGCAATTCCGTATCTCTTCCTCTTGCCTTTGGCTTTGGCTTACACAGTGATTGCAGAAAAAATCCTTCGGATTCCACAGTAAAATGGCAGCAGAAAGCAGAGTAAAAGTGCCAAGAATCAAGCTGGGCTCACAGGGACTGGAAGTGTCCGCGCAAGGACTTGGATGCATGAGCATGTCAGCCTTCTACGGCACACCGAAGCCCGAGCCGGACATGATCAAGCTCATTCACCATGCCATCAACTCCGGGGTTACCTTTCTTGACACCTCCGATATCTATGGGCCGTACACCAACGAAATCCTTCTCGGAAAGGTTCTAAATCTTACCCTACTTACTGCCCCACCACCCACCCCACACACCCGTTTGATAATAAAAGTCTACACGTTATGTCGGGTTGTGTTCTAAAAGACCAATCTTGTTAAGTCTACACTTGTTAGATTATTATTTTCGTATTCATGCAAAGTGGGGTTTGCCCCGCAAGATGGTCTGTGTCTTAAAATCCAACTGCTCATTTGAACTTTAAATGATAGAATCGCTCTTTAGTTAGAAAATAAGCCAATTTGCAATAGCATGATGATAGAAGTTATACCACTTGTTTATGAATATTAAAGTCAAAAAAATATGACAACATGAAAATAATACACAACGTGGCAACCCAAATCTGGGAAAATCACAGGCAAATGGAGAATTCACTATAATCAATAGCAAAAAAATATAAAAGGATCTCGCAAAGCTCTCAACCTATCTCAAAATATGCGACTCTCTTTCGATAACTTAGATCCTCTCACTTTAATGTTATACAATGTTTTGTTGTGTTATGCAGATGATACGTCACATTGAGTATATACAGAAACTTATTGCAAGTGTTTTGGATGAAATACAACTTAAGAAACAAGACTAAAATCGAAAACGGACTTTGCCCAGATAACGTTGTTGCTCGAATGGAAGTCGAGCGGCGCTCATGGCGCCTAGGTGCTACTTTTCGGGACAAATTTCACAATTTCTTTCGGTATGGGCGCCTAGGCGTCCCAAACCAAGCGCATAAGCACTGACTTGCTGTTCAAAACTTCAAAATCAAGTATTCAATTATCCAAAGTCCTTTTACTAATCAAATTTTCAATCCTTAATGAACTTTGATCCCTTTTTTAACTGGGCTTCCAAACCAAGAAGAATTTTGTTCTTTTTATTAATTAACCATCCCGATCCTAGTACCAATATGAATTTGGGTCATACTCGAACATCTTTTGAATCTTGGAGTAGCTTTTTATAAGGTCAATCATTATATCCCTCCATTTTGATCGTTTTTATAAGGTCAAGTATTATATCCCTCCATTTTGATTGTTACTTTTATATTTAAGTGATGAGAAATTTTACCTTAATATTACAAGAATGTTATCTATAACAATGAATATATTCACGCGTAACATCGCGGGATGGAGCTCTGATGGCACTTTAGCTGTTTTAATTTCATTATTTATGCACTATCCATTGATTGAATATTCTGCCTGATTTTCATATTGCTGGAGAAAGTGAATCTTTCAAGTATATTCTGCAGAACACTGTTCTTGGATCTTTCTCTGGCTTGTTTACACAGTTATTGTTCTTGATTTCTTATAAGTGCATGTGTAATTCATAAACGCCTAATGTTTTGTACTGTCTGCCATCAAATTACATAGGCATTGAAGGATGGCATGAGGGAGAAAGTAGAGTTGGCCACAAAATTTGGGGCTAGATTTGAGGATGGGCAGATGGTCATACATGGAGACCCTGCCTATGTACGAGCGGCCTGTGAGGCCAGTTTGAAGCGGCTTGATATTGATTGCATTGATCTTTATTACCAACATCGAATTGATACACGTGTGCCTACTGAAGTCACGGTTAGCCCTTAATTCTCCTTTGTATTTATATATTTCATAATAGTATCCTTGACTTACTAAAATGATTGCCATTATTGATATCAAACCAACAGCAATTCATACAAGTTAAATCATCTGACTGATAATGAGGCCAAAGAAAGAACTTCGAAATTTCATCAATTAATTTTTTGATTGCCTTTTGAATCTATTCGATTTCTGAAAAATATTACTAGTCATTAAATTTTCTAGGCTGGTCAAAACACTATAAATCCTTGTGTCATCATTCTCCTCTCCTGTTCTTGTTAGAGAAACCTTAACTTGCTCCTGAGGTTGAGGTTATTTGATGAACTTAGTGTCGTAAGATCACATGGATTTCTCTTTTGTATGGTCGACATATGTTTCTTACTTGAGCCTTTCCTTGTTTCTTTTGATCTCACTTTCTGCTAGATGGGAGAACTGAAGAAACTAGTGGAAGAAGGTAAGTTGAAATATATAGGCCTATCGGAAGCCTCGGCTTCAACAATCAGAAGAGCACACGCTGTTCATCCAATAACAGCCGTGCAGTTGGAGTGGTCTTTGTGGACAAGAGATGTGGAGGAAGATATTATTCCCACTTGCAGGTTTGATAATTATATTGATCATGTTTCTTAATTTTACTTTGAGCCAATAAGCAATATATAAATTTCTAACTCGTTCAATTGTTTAGAGAACTTGGCATTGGAATAGTAGCATATAGTCCTCTAGGACGGGGATTCTTGTCCTCCGGTCCAAAAGTGGTCGAAACTTTCTCTGAAGGGGACTTTCGAAAGGTGTGTATATTTTATACTTTGACCCCTTCTGAGCTTCAAATTTAACAGTAACACTAGTACATGTTCTCAAACTCTTTTTACTTCGCGTGGCTATAAAAGATACGCTTTACAATTCTTGCAGTCAATACCAAGAATGCAACACGAGAATTTGGAGCACAATACTAGACTGTTTGAGAGGTTGAAGGATATGGCAAATAAAAAGGGATGCACCCTTTCACAGCTAGCTTTGGCTTGGGTACATCATCAAGGAAGTGACGTATGTCCAATCCCTGGTACTACGAAAATCGAGAATTTCAATGACAACATCAGAGCATTGTCTGTAAAACTGACAAAAGAAGACATGTCCGCGCTTGAATCTATTGCTTCAGCAGGTGCTGTCAAGGGCGATCGATATGCATCTGATTATATGGATACTTGGAAAAATGCAGATACTCCCCCTTTGTCATCTTGGAAAGCAGCTCCATGAACACCTTTTTTTGTGTGCTAATATTGCCTTACTGAGAGATTGAGAGATTGAAATAAAATTTGCAATACATATTATAAGCAATCAGTTTCCATTACTAGAAATTGTGTGCCTTGATTTGATTACAGTTATCATTGTGATTATCACTTAGGTATGGACCATGATTATCAAAATAGAAGGTTGAAAGCATCAATTTGATTTTAAAATATTGGTTAGGAGTTTTTGTATCTATAATTGAGGTCAGTGGTATGTCCCTTAAAAGTAGATAATGATAATATTTTTCCATTTTGTAATGGATAAGCTAAATTATGTTCAATCATGCTACATGTCCACTATCTCTTTCGCATTTCTTGACTCTCTTTCATATGACAACATTTACATTCTTGATTTTAAACTCATTCTTCACGTCACTACACAAATTTCATCCACATGGGGGGAATTTCAATCGTGTACATATAGCATTATTCGATTAAACATAAACTCATTCTTCACGTCACTACACAAATTTCATCCACATGGGGGGAATTTCAATCGTGTACATATAGCATTATTCAATTATGTTTAATCTCCAATCTTTACATCACATTGCATTACATTTCTAACCATGACCTTTTTTTAATACTATCAATGTCAATATTTGATTAATTAACATAACAAAATAAGTAATTTATAGAGAAGAAAAAAAAAAGAGAGATAAAAAGAATAATTTCTTCTACACTTTTTATTTCCCACTACAACCCTTTGGATCCACACCTCCGATCATCTATAATACTGGGAACAAATGCATCTGAAATGTTCTGGCCGATCCCACAACCTTTCTATGCCTAAACAACCACCCCTCAGCTTTGTCTCGGGCCTAGACCTGAGGCAAGGCTCGAGAAGCAGCCGCTTCAGGCTATTGAGTTGTAAGACAAATTAACTTTTTTGTTTTATTAAATATTTAAAAAGAATATTAAATTTTGCTCTTGAATTCCTTGTTTCAATATGAATAAAATTATATTGCTTACGAAGAAGCATAAACATTGATATGCTAATAAGATTTAAGAGGATCATCGAAATAGAGATATTATAACTATGCACACAATTATTCTAGATAAAAAGTACTTCGTGAAGTTAATATTAACATAAAATAATGTTAACACGATATTTAATTGATCGAATATCGTTGAAGGATTTGAAAAAGCTAGTATTATTATTTTTATTTTACCAAATAACACAAATTTACATATTGAATATGCTTACCTTTAAAGATATCCATTGTAATGGATTTTACATTGAGATGATGCAAGAAAATAAAATTGTATAAAAAAATTTGTATTTTGTCAGTATCACAAAAAAACTTATCGAACTCCCTTTTGGTATGTTCTGTACATTTGTAAAAAATGATTGAATTAAATATTATCACGAATCCAAAGTTTGTTGGTCCAAATGTTTTATACTTTGGTACGTTCGACCTAAGATCAATTATGATGTATCGAATAATTAACAACTCATATGGTCATCCTCTAAAAATAAAAACATTCTTTTATCTAATAACTATATATGTAGTACTTGTTTGGAAGACAAGTTTGTCATTAGATGTTCCACTACAAGCTCAATATTAAATCTCTAACTTATTGAACATCTGATTGCTCATGTTTATATACAAAATGGTTCAACAGAGTTGTTTATTAGGTATCTACTATTTATTATTAGATCATTATTTATGAAAACATAATTCCCACCTTTTGTTTGAAGTCATGCCATATTATATGCTATATCATTAGTTCGTACAAGGTCAATTGTTTATAACAATACTCACCATTACAACTTGCATTTGATCATGAACCTAACATCTCTCGTCTACGAATCTTTAGTTGTGCTGTCAAAATCTCAATTTCACCCCCAAAACGTACTGAAGTGTTTCTTCAAGGAGACCTAAATTTTATGTTTGTTTTGATTCACCATCAATTATCATGTTCCTTGAACCTTTAATGAATTATTCATTTATTGTATATTTTGTAAATTGTCATTTTGATGAATCGACTTTTTTAACTTTGAAAGGGCAAAACTATATCCAGGTAAAAAATTTTGTACCAAAACAATTATATTTCACTTTAATTATCGCGACAATTAATGTGAAAAATATATTGAAAAAATTATTCACAAATAAAGAGTTGAAAGTTAATTATTTGATGTATTTATTGATATCAAGAAAGTGTAAAAATTATATATTCCAGCAAAAAATAATTCAACAAAATACACCGGAATCTCACTTGCGTATCTAATTTTTTTCCCACCCCTTAATTCTTGCTTGCTCAAACAAGACAAACACGTCACATCTGCTTAACATTTCAAATGGTAGAAAAAGAAAAGTGATTAAGACAGCATCCACCTTTTCCACCGTAAATTAGAATCCGTTTGGTATGATTTTTTAAAAGTCAAAAAGGAATTTTTGAGGTTTAAAAATAACTTTTGAATCTATTTGGTTAATTTTGTAAAAGCGCTTTTGCAAGTTAGAAAAGCTTTTAAAGAAAGCTAATCCAATATGACTTTCTCCAAAATCACTTTAAAAAAAGTGCTTTTAAAATTTAATTTTCAAATAATAATTATGTTTATTTTCTCTAAAAAGTAAAGCAATGCCAAACGCCCTTATTTTCTCACTCATCTGCCAACACTGATATTCGACTTTTACTTCCGTCTCTTCATTAGCAATTCTCATACAGAGAAATCGCACAAAAAACCTAGAGAATTATCTATATATGGCAGCAGAAAGCAGTGTAAAAGTGCCTAGGATCAAGCTGGGTTCGCAGGGACTGGAAGTGTCTGCGCAAGGACTCGGATGCATGACCATGACGTACGCAGTCTACGGGCCTGTGAAGCCTGAGTCCGACATGATAAAGCTCATTCACCATGCGATCGACTCCGGCATCACCTTCCTTGACACCTCCGACATCTACGGACCCTACACCAATGAAATCTTACTCGGCAAGGTCCTTACTATTCACCTATTTCCCAAATTCCAACACACACACACGCATGCTTGTAGAAGAATGATACACCATTAGTTGCGATATAGAATCTAATGTGTTGTACTTTGTTCTTTAAGTGTTGTACCTACAGTTTGCAAGATGGAGCTACTATATACGTTATTATTTGTTTTGATTTCATTTTTTTTCATGATTATTACATTGATTAGAGAAAATGCTGTCAATCTAATTTCTATTTGCTGGAGAAGGTAAACAATTTAAGCATTTACTGCCTTACTACTCTTCTTGATGCTGGTCAATCCCTTTTTTCTGGCTTGTTTATTTATTGTCTTTCAGTTCTTGTGGGGATTTATGTTTTAAGATATGAATTTTTTGTGATATTTATATATTGTTTGCTATCATACTCTGGGCTTTTCGTAGGCTTTAAAGGATGGGATGAGGGAGAATGTAGAGTTGGCTACAAAATTTGGGAGGAGAATTGTTGATGGACAGAGAGACATATGTGGAGACCCTGCCTATGTTCGTGCTGCTTGTGAGGCCAGCTTGAAGCGGCTGGATATTGATTGCATTGATCTTTATTACCAACATCGCACTGATACACGCGTGCCTATTGAAGTCACAGTTAGCCCTCTATTCCTCTTTATTTCCCTTTAAGTAACTCGTAATTTAGATATACAAACTTTGATAGCAAGTAGCTCTTGTTATTGATATGTTATGGGCTCTCAACATGTGTAACAATGAACTGAGTGAAAAGATTGGTTTCTTGAAGCTTGGATTGATTTCTTAATAAATTTAAAATGGAGCTTAAGCTTCGTGTGATTTAATAATGAGCATATGATGAACGATCATTTTTCCCGCTGATTATGAGCTCATTGAGCTGAACTCTAGTATTCTGGCGTCTTTTCATATTTACTATTTATTAGTTTATTGAATCAAACTTGAGTTAATCAAGATAAATTGATGAACTTTAAACACTGTAGAAGTCAAGAAATAGTGGAAGATCAATAGGGAAACCATGCCAGGCAAGCAAACACCTCCCTTGGAAAAGCAATGAAGCAACACAATAAACATATGTAGTTTTGTAATGTGGATTAAATTGTGCCGATATAGGAAATTGGATAAAGTCCATGCTAAAGTCACGCTAAGTATTAGGATTCATTCTAAATTTGGGAGTAAGGCAAAATTGATCTCTGTACAGAGTCTATGGCCTCTGGAATGTCCATTACAGGCGTCAGCTTATAGTTTATTCCTCACATGTGACCTTCTAAACTTGTTTAGTGCAGAGGTAACTTCGATAAAGGACTCAATAGTCAATACTAGCCTTAAAACACTCTTCCTCACATTCAGAATATTCTATAGAATTAATAACAATCTTGTCATCTACCTGGGCTTGAATGGCAACATTGACTCACTTTTTGGGAAACAGATGGAGACGAGATGGGCAAAGAAGAAACATTACCTTGAACCTTGTTAGTCTCAACAGTTCTATGAGGGTTTGTGCTATTCGTTATTCTAGGAAGATGAGACATACAACTAAACTTAGTGAATGAGTGGGGCGAGACTATTGAGAATTGACCAACACACAAGGTCCATGCGTCAGAAGATAAGAAAGGAGGTACTTTTCAATTTTCATGCCTTGTTAACCTTGTATTCCCCTAATGACTCAGGTGAACATAAACTCAGCTAATGCTTGATTTCAGGATTCAAAGAGGTTATAAATCTTGAAAATGTGACATGGGGATATTCATTAATGACACAACAATAAAGTAGCTTCTCGAGCATACCTTGCGTATTTCATAAATGCATGTCTCCTTTGTATTCTTACTTGATTCCTCATGTTTCTTACTTAAGCTTCTCCTTAGTATGTTGGATCTCTCTTTATGCAAGATGGGAGAAGTAAAGAAGCTGGTGGAAGAAGGCAAAGTAAAATATGTAGGTCTGTCAGAGGCCTCAGCTTCAACCATCAGAAGAGCACATGCTGTTCATCCAGTAACAGCTGTGCAGTTGGAATGGTCTTTGTGGTCCAGGGACGTAGAGGCAGAAATAATCCCCACTTGCAGGTTTCACGATTATTTGGACAAAATTTTATATTTTGGGACAATAAACAATATAAATTTCTAACTCTTTATATCCTGTTTAAATGTTTAGAGAGCTTGGCATTGGGATAGTAGCATATAGTCCTCTTGGACGGGGATTCTTCTCCTCTGGTCCAAAACTGGTTGAAACTTTCAGTGAAGGGGACAGTCGAAAGGTTTATTTTGTACTTCTATACCTTCTGAGTTTCAATTTATCTATAAATTATTATGTCACTGGTGTACACACCAACTTTACTCGATTTATGATAGAATTACAGCTAAGAATATCTGGATTATGAATCTTGGGTTGTGGCCTAACTAGAAGCTTAAGGTTTTGAGCATGTAATTATTGCATTGGTAAGGACAGCAATACTTTCAGATTACACTCACCAAAACCATCTAAGTAATTCTGTTTTCTTTTTCTTAATTTATATTTCAAGAGAAGAGTTCCTCTTCTCTAGTATCATATATGTATGAGATTGTCTTTAGAATAAGAGAATTGGCAGGTCCAACTAAGCTTCTGAAAACAGGTGGGGTGCCAAAATTATGTTTGGCAACAAGAATGTTTAGTTCATGTCAATGAAAAAGTTGTGCCAAACAAAGTCCCAAGTCTTAAACTTGCTACTCTAATGACCATTTTGCAAATCTCTCCCCTTGAAGTGTGCACGTTAGTCTTGAGCCGTGCCTCGAGCTCAAATTCTTCCTGCTGCTAAAAAATTTCTTTACAGTCTAATTAATGATCAACAGTTGCACTGATATATATGCTCAAACTCTTATTACTCGTGCAATCATAGCTTTGAATTTAAAAGATGTGTTTTACGTTTTGCAGGAGCTACCAAGATTCCAACCCGATAATCTGGAGCACAATAAGAGCTTGTTTGAGAGGTTGAATGATATGGCAAATAGAAAGGGATGCACCCCTTCACAGCTAGCTTTGGCCTGGGTACATCATCAAGGAAATGATGTTTGTCCGATACCTGGTACAACTAAACTCGTGAATCTTAATGAAAACATCGGAGCATTGTTTGTGAAACTGACAGATGAAGACATGGCTGAACTTGAATTGATTGCTTTAGCTGTCAAGGGAAATAGATCTACGCCTGCTATGGAAACATGGGAAACTTCAGACACTCCTCCTCTGTCAACTTGGAAAGCAACTGCATGAAGACATACAGTTCTGTGTGCTAATATTACCTTATTGAAGCTGAGAGCTTTAAATAAAATTTACACAATAATATGTATTCCATAAAATCTGATCTAAAAACCTTGTGTGCATTCGAGGGTTCTACCCTCGTGCTTTTAAATGCACTGCGAGTCAAAGTCGACCCAAACATGTCATAGTCTCAATCGCAGGCAAAAATTCGAATGCCTCCAAAGTATTGCACGTAGCTCAGCTTCATGGTTAGAGGCTTAGAGCAAACTCCATAAAATTCATATAATGCTTCAATAAATTGTCTAGTAAAATATCGAATAATACCTCTTCTTGCTGCAAAGCCCGAATTTCCCTTTTGAGCACCCATTTACATTTAATTTTAACTCACTCCAAATTGTGGTGTAATTTTTCAACGGTCCTGTTTGTGTAATTAACCCAAACATGAAATTAACGTTGAGTTTAGAGAAAAATTATTTAGTTCCTTTCAATATGGACTAAGTTGTAGATTTTAATTTAAGTCAAAGTTAATAATTAATTTTAAACAATTTTTCAGTCACATGTCTTAACAACTTTTCAGTCATATATTTTATCAATTTTTATCAAAATCTATTAAAAACATGAATTTAATTATATTTTTATATTGGCGCGTGTGAGGCAAGGGAATTAGCCTTAGGAGGCGTACTCTGCAATGCAACAGTTCACTGGACAAAGAAGATTCATACGTATTATAGTGTGTTGTTCCATATATCATCTGTTGGAAGTTGGGAATTAATAATATCACCGCGAATTGATTTGGGCAGAATAACGTTGTGCGGAAAATGAACGATATAAAATGTTTGTGGTCGATACAAGATTTCAACTCTTTCTTCTTAAGACGATAATGCCCCGCACTTGTGCTGACGGTATTCCGGCACTCAGTCTCCCATCATACAACGATCTCATCTTGTAATAGTAGCACTACAAATTATAAGACCCGACAAACTTACGCACGTTTTAATCTCTCAAGAAATTCGAGGACTAAAATGTACGAAAATAATATTTCGAGATTGAATTGCAAAATATGAATTATGCAAGGATGAATGATTAATTTTGGAAGAAGAATAAAATCATAATTGATTTTTGGAGTGAATGAAGATCGGGGTATGGGTATGGGGACCAATTTATAGAAGTTGAAAGGTTGTATCCAAAACACACAACGGTCGAAAAATTGTGTCTCCAACAGACACGAACCGTTTGGACATGCACAATCGTCAACCGCCAACCGCACTTCTAAAAGAATCCACATGTTACGTACAGAAAAATCGGGGAAAATTATTTTAAATAATAATAAAATAATATAAATCAAATATTATTTTATCAAAAAATATATATCTGCTTGGCCCAAGTCCAAGTCCACGACCAACGACCCGTTACTCGTGCCCCAGTCGGCCAGTCGGACAAATGGCGGCGACGGCGCTCACGCGTGGGCTTTGGCCCAACCTACTAGCATGTAGGTTCTCTCCCCTTCAAAAACTACTGCTACCCCTTGGAGTCCAAACCCAATCCCCAAACTTGAGTAATATAAAGTGGTTTCTACTCTTCTAGCTTTCCATGTGGGATTGTTACTAGCATGTAGGTTCTCTCCCCTTCAAAGACGAATATCCCTTGGGGCAAACTCAAGTCCCAAACTTGAGCAATATAAAGTGATTTATATTATTCTAACTTTCCTATGTAGGATTTACACTTTTTCAATTTCCCACCAATTATTATTTCAATTTCAAGTGATCATCTTTTGGCCTTAATTTCTCATTCATCCTAAATTAGTTTTGAGAAAATAAATACATCATATTAATCTACTCATGGAGTAGACCACATTCGGCCAAAAAAATATTTTGTCTAACTAACGGGACCCATTAAAATAATTGGTCAAAAGTTGGTCAAACCAATTAATAAAAAATCAATTTTCCAACAATCCCCACATGAATGGAAATTAATTTAATAGACTATGCAGACCCTATAGAGAGATCAGACGAAATGTTATCGCATCTGGATAGGTACCTTTTAGGTTTGAACCTTCCGTAGTAGAATATTATCGGATTTATTTGGTTAATCAGTGAACGTGATGTCTTAAACTGCCAGTCGTTGGTGTAAACTAAGACAATAGTATATACACAATAACCTCCCTAACATTTTCGAGTTCTCACTGTTGTGTTCATTTTGGCCCTGAACAATTTCATAAGTGCTTTAGATAATTCAAAGTCTTTGAAACATTCTCATAGAAGCAGTCACACTTCACACTTATATAGGTGACTCATATTAAGAGTACACGTCATAACCCCCCCACTTAGATAGTCTAAGATATGTGAATCATTAAAAGTATAACTTAACCTAAAACTTTTGCAGATGTGCTTTCTTATCATAGAAATGGGTAGGAGTTAACTCCAAAATGCTTCTTTGAATCTTCATAACTTAGTTACCCCATTGAACCAAGATCTTGGAATCTCTAGTCAACAAGGTTGGGTTACCATTACAAAGATTCTTGCGTAGTAGGCTTTAAGNATTTGAGATCAACTGCTTAATTGTATTATGTCTTCAACGAATATGTCGAGACTTACCATTACACATACTACTTTGTGCTCTATCGATAGCCAATTGACTATCACAATGTATACTAATTGTAGGCACATGTTTAGGTCAACATGGAATATCCTCTAAAAAATTTCGAAGTCATTCTGCCTCCCTTCCAACTTTATCTAAAACTATGAACTCAGATTTCATCGTGGATTGAACTATACATGTTTGTTTAGAGGATTTCCAAGATACGACCGCACCACCAATGGTAAAAACATACCCACTAGTGGATTCTGGGTTTTTTTGTATCTGATATCCAATTAGTATCACTGTATCCTTTTAATACAACTGGATATCTAGTATAATGTAATCCACTATCTGAGGTGTATCGTAGATATCTAAGAACCCTTACCAATGCCTTCCAATGGTCATTATTTGAGTTACTTGTATATCTACTAAGTTTGTTCACTGCACATGTTATATCCAGACGAGTACAGTTTGTAATATACATTAAACCGCCTATTATTCGAGAATACTCTAATTGAGATCAGGGTTCGCCTTTATGTTTGGCCAAATGTAGACTTAAGTCTACCGGTGTTTTAACTGGACTTTCATCATATATATGAAACTTCTTAAGTACAGTCTCAATAGAGTGAGATTGAGATAAGA
>CAIGRP010009234.1:0-40869 GCA_903798385.1 Fraxinus cuspidata | reverse complement strand
ATCAATACGGTATTTTCTAATGAAGATGGAGATTATCATTTAAATTCCAATGAATAACAGTAGAATTTTGATGCCATGAAAATTTGAAGAGTCATTTGGATAAGAATTAGTTTTAACATAGAGAAATTAGGATTAATATTTAACTAGTAAAAAATTTATTATTAACAATTAACATTTATCCTAATATTTTTCGAGTGTTACAGTGCGTCTCCCTCCAAATTGGGCAATATACTTTACAAATTTTTCAAAATAGAAACAAAAGAACTAAGCTAAGTTCGGGGAAGTGTTAATCTAGTTCGGTGGCTTTAGCAGGATCGCCCTAATCACGAGTTCTAGCCTCCTTCCCTCCCTCGTCTTCTTCAACCTTGGAGGCCAACAGCTTGAGCTCATTCCCCAGCTCGTTAATTGACTTAAGCTCCTCGACAACATGCTGTAGCTCCTCGGGAAGCTTGGACCTCAAAAATGAATGAGGCAACCTCAGTCCGTAGTGGTAGGAGCCCGAACCATATTGACCGAGCGACGTCTCATATTCTTTCGACTTTTTAAAGTCCTCAACTGCCTGAGCCTGAGCCATTACTAGCTGTTCCTCGAATTCTTTGCGTGCATGAGCTCGAGCTTTGCTTCCTCGGCTTCGTCCTTGGCCACCCCTATCTGATCTCGAGCTTTTCTTGTCTCGATACGAGCCAGGTCGCGTTCCACCTTGAGCTCTCTGATGCATTTCTCTTTCACCTCATTTTATATCTCGAGCTTGGCCATTTTGCTCGAGGATCCCAGGCTTTTCATTGCCAAACCCCTAGCCATGCTCAAGTCCTAAAAAATTAAAGTAGTGGCAGATCAAACTTTAAGAAGAAAGTAAGTTATTAGCTCGAAGTCAATGACATACCTTCAGAGTAATGAGCTCGAGCGCCCTTACTCCCTCACCAGGATTGACCTCGTCTTGGTATTTGGTCACCAAGCTCTGGATCAATGGCCATCGTGCGTGATCCTCCAACATTAATTGGGGTAAGGGTGCATCTCCCTCCAGATTGGGCAATGTACTTTACAAATTTTTCAAAATAGAAACAGAAGAACTAAGCTAAGTTTGGGGAAGGGTTAATCTAGTTCGGTGGCGTTAGCAGGATCGCCCTAATCACGAGTTCTAGCCTCCTTCCCTCCCTCGTCTTCTTCAACCTCGGAGGCCAACAACTTGAGCTCATTCGCCAGCTCGTTGATTGACTTAAGCTCCTCGACAACAGGCTGTAGCTCCTCGGGAAGCTTGGACCTCAAAAATGAACGAGCCAACCTCAGCGCATAGTGGTAGGAACCCGAACCATATTGATCGAGCGACGTCTTACTCTTTCGACTTTTTGAAGTCCTCAACTGCTCGAGCCCCAGCCATTACTAGATGTTCCTCGAATTCTTTGCCTGTATGAGCTCGAGCTTTGCTTCCTCGGCCTCGTCCTTGGCCAACCCTATCTAATCTCGAGCGTTTCTCGTCTCGATATGAGCCAGGTCGCGTTCCACCTCGAGCTCTCTAATGCATTTCTCTTTCTCCTCATTTTTTATCTCGAGCTTGGCCATTTTGCTCGAGGATCCCAGGGTTTTCATTACCGAGCCCCTAGCCATGCTCAAGGCCTGAAAAGTTGAAGTTGTGTCAGATCAAACTTTAAGAAGAAAGCAAGTTATTAGCTCAAAGTCAATGACATACCTTCAGAGTAATGAGCTCGAGCACCCTTACTCCCTCACCACGATCGACCTGATCTTGGTACTTGGTCACAAGCTCGAGATCAATGGGCACCAAGCGTGATCCTCCAGCATTAATTGGGGCACGGTTGCGTCTCCATCCAGATCCCCAATTTTTGGAGTACCTTGGGGTATGGAGGAACGAGCTAGAGGATAGGGCGAAGGCTCAGGATGTACCGTTGGGCTCTTGGATGATTGCCCGAGCCCACTTGGGACTTTGCTCGATGATGAGTCTAGAACCCTCTTCTTTCCTTTTGATTGGGCGTGCACCTTGGGCCTTGGGCCATTAGTCCTCTGATGGACATTGGCAAGAAGTGCTGAAGGATTGAAAGACATCTCTAAATCTGTAAAAATATCACAAGGCATTAGCTCAAGCAATATGTCGCGATTAATAAAGCTCAAGGAAAGATAGGATCATACCCTTCGAGCCCTCTTACGTTGGTAAGGTCAAGGGTGTCATCTTCGAGAAGGTAATTGATCTTATCTACAAGGGGATCATGGTTCACTAACCTCAACCCATCTCTCTCTAAAACCTTGAGGTACTCTTGGAGCTCGTTAAACCTATCCTTATTTGGGATTTCCCATCTCGGGCTGAATGGATGATCAGGGTCCCGAGGTTTCACAAAGAAGAATCGCCATTTCCATCCAGAAGAGAGCTAGGGGTTTCAGGAGTTCTAAACTCTCCATTGGTCGAAAAATAAGCGAAACAATTATACTATTCGGGACTAACTGACCCGGGCACATCAGGAAAAAGTTCAGAAAATAGATGAAGAAGGGGTGGAGAGGCCATCTAAGCCCGGCCTTAAGGACATCTCTAAAAAAAGTCATCTCCCCCTATCGAGCATCTACTACTGAATTACTAAGCTCGGGGGTCCTTACATCACATAGGGGCATAACCCCAAACTCTCTAGCAAACTTTATAACAACGTGTTCCTTATATTAGGTCATGCTAGTCTCAACCTCAGGGTGTGAACTGAGAGGGACTGCTATAGGGATGAGGGTTACACCCATATCCTGGGGCTCCTTTGTTGTCGAGCTCCTAGAGGTCTGATTACTACTACTGCTCTACTCCTTGCTACTACTACTCAATATTACTACTTAAAATAAATAACTTAAAAGCTCGAACACTTACCTATTAAAGGTGATCGCTCAAAAAATCCTCTAAGCCCCGACCTCGATCTGCTTTTACTGAGAGTTGAGGGCGAAAAAGTGAAAAATGAGAGGTAAAAATGGGGTATTTATAGGGGTCAAAGGAAGGTCAAAGGTCTTGTAATCTTGGCCCTTGGATTAAGCCACGTGTCAGGCATCTAAGGTCGATCTTGTCCTGCCCTACACGTGTCAATATAGTTGTCACGCACTCGCGGCCTTATAAGTTCGATCTCGTGCTGATTCACCTCAGTGCATCCTATCTCGTAGGTCGGACTTAGGACTTTCAGCCCTGACCTAAATGTACGAGGGCCTGTGATGCGTGTAGAAGTAATAATGCTCAAACTCGAACTCATGGGCCCGATCTTAACCTACTATTATTGGGCTGATGTTAAGGTCAGGTCTTGTGTTGAGGTCGGGCCTGTTATTGAGGTCGGGTCTTAGCCCTAACCTACCTATTTTCTTGACCTTATCGTACGTTTCCTAGGAATGCTAATCCTATCTGAACACAAACTCCCCCCAACTATTATAAATTTGACTCTAACTAAAAGTGTACACTTCTAGCATAAAACAAACACCTTGTAAGGATAAGGAATATAGGAAGTTGAATTCTTCTTAGACTCAACCTCTAGTGTCTATAAATACATAACATGGCCTCATTATTAAGGTACGTTTTTCATTACTATTCCAGCATATAATCTTTTACACAATTCTTCTTTCTGACTTAAGCATCGGAGGGATGACGAGGACACACTCCGATGCCTTTGTTTCAGGTATTGAAGGACAGATCATACAGAGTTCAATCAGCCTATTTGAGTTCATTCATCTCATACATAAATAATATATTTCAGAATTGTTTTTTAGCATGGCATGGACATGGTACATTCCAATATTGATTGGTATGCATATAGTGTATAAATCATAAATTGTGTACCATTGTCAGCATATAGGCCATTGCAAGAGGACATCCATTGGATCACCGAGTAGTTAATGATTGAATGAGTGCTCGAACCTTGTGTGAATTATTTAGTGTTGGGATGCCTCAATGGCAATCAATTGTGCAAATGACCAGCATTTCTAGACAAATATAACCATGGCTAGTAATGAAATTAGTGTGTCAAACAGGGTACATGTACGTGAAAGAGTTTTTAGCCATACTTATGTTTAAATAAAGCGAGCTCGAGTGTTCAATTTTTTATTTCACACAGACCCAAAGAGATGAAGGTATATGTGTAAGAAAAGAGCTAACATGGAATGCATTATGTTCACACCAACACAATATTTTACTTATTGAGTTTTTATACTCATTCCCTTTTTCCCTACCACTTTCAGGTAACATGAAGCGTAATTACAGAATATAGAGAGGATAGTTGAGATATTATCCGTGATGGTGAAGAGTTTCATTGGACATCAGTTCTCGATATATGGTTACTATTATTATTATGGTGCGTTATAAATTTTGAGTTTCTGAAATATGTAGATTTCCCATGTTCTAGTTAATTTGAGGAATTTGGTTGGAAGGGGTTTTTAGGCTTAAAGTAGTGTAACTTGTATGTAAGACCCTCTATTTCCTTTAATTCATCAAATTGACTCAAGAATGGGAAACTCACAGATTTTAGAAACTCAAAATTCACAATGAGCTACGATAGTAACAGTAACCATTTCAATATATGTGTCCACCTCTCCTGGATAGTACAACCATATGTCAAAAACTGATGTCCAATGATAATGGACCAACTATCCTTTGTATACTCTATGTAATTATGCATCATTGATACCTAAAAATGGTAGGGAAAAGGGGAACGAGTATAGCAACTCATTGAGTAAAATATGGTGTTGGTGTGCACTTGATGCATGCCATGTTATGCTCTTTTCTTACATATCTACCTTAATCTCTTTGGGCCCATGTGAAATAAAACATATGTACTCCCGAGCTCGCCTTAGTTAAGCATAAGTATGGCTAAAACTCTATCACATATATGTGCCCTTTTTGACACATTGATTTCATAACTAGCCATGGGTGATATTTGTCTAAGAATGTTGGTCATTTGCACAATTGATCACCATTGAGGCATCCCAACACCAAATACTTCACATAAGGGTTGAGCACTCATTCAATCATGGAACCACCCGATGATCCAACGAGTTTCCTCTTCCATTGGCCTATATGACCCATGTTGGTGTACAATTTATTATTTACACTCCATATGCATACCAATCAATATTGGAACGTATCATGTCCATGCCATGCTCATAAACAATTTTGAAATATATTATTTATGTATGAGATGAATGACGGCACAACAATGAACTTATTCACATAATTTCATTCCACATAGATTCAGACAAGGAATCACATAAACAATATAAATCTTAGCTACATATTTTACTCACAGATCAGAGGAGGAACATATTCTCGAATTGGTCCTATCAAATTATACAAACCAATCATTTCAAAATTTGATTTCAATATCCTATTCTTAATATAACTTTCTGATGGCCCGAGTGCTATCCAAACCATTTTTATTTAATATCAGAGGAGCACAGGCAACTCTAATATACCATAACTATAAGAATACTACTACAAGTGCCTCGATTTAGAACGTGTACTGCCTAAGAGTATTAGAATCTCCATTAATAGAGTTTTATGTGCTATGCCTTTTTTATTTCAAAAGTTTCTCTTATAATTTAATTGCCCTTCTAGACTCCGATTTAAGAACTTAGTTGTCTTATAAAAATCTTCTTTGATGAACTTAAATTCTGAATTTAAAGAAAGATATTGTTCATTACCTTAATCATTTAATTATCTTCTTGGAGTGCTCTTGGCTGGTAGAATTGTTATAAGATTTCTACCGTTGATTGTCCTATTTATTCTAGTATGAGGAAAGGTCAATGCCGATATAAGATCATGTGTGATACAAAAGAGGACGGTTTTTTTCCCATCATAATATTAAGCCTTAAGTACTAAGTTCTCACCTAAGCAAGCACCTTACTCATCAACTCTATCTCAGAATCCCGACCCACTTTTCTTTCTACCATGTGTCCCTAGATGACTAATGATAGTTACTACTTATTAGTTAAAATTTTTGGAGATAAATATATGAGAATATTATTCTCTTAGTTCTTCAAGTTTTCCTCACTTTCATTAAGCCCCCTATAGTTTATAGTATTTAAAATTAAATCATTTTTCTCAAATAATTGAATTTCCCTTAACCTTTCAAATCTCGAATTCACTCAGGGTTCAAAAATCAATAATATATCAATCATTTGAAAGGTTGAACTAATAATTAAATTTGTTGTAAAATACAAAATTTGTGGAATGTTACACCATTATGAGCAGATTTGTTATCCATAACTAAGAAGTACATGTGTCCTTGAAATGCAATTGGCTTTTCGTCGAGCTCAATTGTCAAAGTAATTTGTACCCTTAGTATCAAATTGTATCCAGTAAAACTGTATACGGATTACGCCATGGGTATCCAAGAGTGATCAACCCGCATTTGGTTCAAAAGTAATTCCAAAAAGAATATTAACAAAACTGTCATTATCCACCAACATGTGGCTATGGCCGTTACGGGCTATTACAAACCGTACTACTAATTCATCGCAATGGAGATATATGACTTCATGTTCATTCTTACTATCCAAAAGTAATTAGAAAAGATGCAGGTTTAGTATTACCTTGAATCCAAAATACTTTCTATATGGGTTTCCTAGAGACACGAGCGTAGCTATTTTGTTCACTCATTGTATCTTCCGATATACAGGCCTTCAATTATGGTATTGATCTCCTTTATGAGGGATAGAAAGATGTAAGCATTTGCTAGTGCTTGCTTCGGCTCAACCTACCTTGGTATGCTCCTGGTTGGATAATATGGCATTTCTCATTCGGTTATCTCATGCGAGCGAACCTCCATGTTGATTTTGCAACTTAATCATCCTTAACACCTCATTACATTCATCTGTATTGTGATCCCTGGAATGATAAATCTTATATTCCAAGGGAAAGGATGTTTTTCGCCCATGACCGTTGCAAGGGTTGAGAATATTATGGACTCTATCCCTGGTCTCCACAAAATACGAATATTGCTATTTTGGCAGTTTAAAAGAATATGCGGGGATTTTATCTTTGAGCTTTTATGTTCAAGCTTGCTCTATCTTCTTTAGGTTGGCAAAAGTGTCTTTCATTTGGATCTTACTTTGGATCAAGTTCACCAACTGATAATAGGAAATCGGATTTCAGTTGTGAACATTGTGCCAGAAGGGAGTCTCCATCAACAGACCATTCTATAAGGCATTTTTTGGCATCTTCATTCGATATAGTCTCACATGATATCAATTCAGAATAGAACCGTGCAAAATAGCTTTTTAGGGACTCTCATTCTTCCCGCCGCATGTCATTTAATCCCATGGCTGGAGCTTACCCTATTTTGCTTACAGTGAAAGCTCTTAGAAATGTTTGCTTCAATTGTGGCCAGCTTCTGAATGATCCTAGAGGCAATTTGCTATACCATCTTTTAGCTGATCTATGCAGAGTTAAGTGGAACCCTTGGTACTTCAGCATGGGACTTGCCTTTTTTTAAATTTCATCAGTGTTGTATATTAAAACAGATGGTATATATGATATCTATTCCCATTGTACTTATCCATTATAGGACGAATAAAATTGTCTGGGATTGGCACATCTTTGATTTTCCTGGAGAACGGTACGCATTCATCATTGTCATCCATCATATGACTTAGCCGAATGACCTTCGTACTCTTTCTTTGGAAGAGTATTGTATGGCGTTTTGCCATAATTTTTAGTTCTTCGATTTCCTTGACAGTAATTTTGAGTTGATTTCCTATCGCGGGAACTTAATTCATCCATAGATCTCTCTATTGTATACTTATCCTTATACCGATCCTTCATCTTCTTCTCTATGTTATCATCGATCTTTGAAATCTACAAGTTGCCACTCATCCTACGGAGGGAACTAGCGGCATGCTTTTCGTCATTTATTCCCGAATCACCTTATCAATTTCTTCCCGAATTTTCATCTTTTGCACGCAACGATGTATTCTCCACAGTTGTCCCTTTATACTTTCTGCCATTTCATATATTGTTTTGGCAATAGATGCCTTTTTTCTCAATCGGCCACATTGATCAGGGATAATGCTGGTGTGCGGTTTTAACAATGTTTCTTCCCGTTGTCATTTCGGATTAACATCACTATTTAAACGCTTGTTGGTACTATATCCTTTGATTCTGGCTTCTGGTGATAACTTTTCTTTTGGATTTTCTCCCGCAACATTAATTTTTTTAGCTGCTAAAAATTTCCTAAGTATAGTGGAGTTTTGTGGCTTACTTTGTTCAAGTTTTCCTACAGACGATGTCAATTTATTGATGATAGAAATCAAATCATCGAATCATACTCACTTAGCTATGACTTTCACTTTCTAAACTCACTAGTTTTGATGCTTAAACACTAGCAAGAAAAGAAATAACTATTTGAGAGAGAAATATTTGAATTGCGTGTGTTCTTCTTCAAATGAAGGGGTATTTATAGATTTCCCTCCAAGTATTGGGGTAATTTAGTCATTTTTAGAGAATACCAGACGGCGGCTCCATATTGGCTTTCTTATTGATAGTTTGTAGCTAGTCTGGATACGAAAAATCATTCATAATCTTTAAGCAAGCCTCCTATGTCTTTGTTCATCTCTCGTATTGCTTATACTTTTCCAATGGCTAGCTGGGTTTGCAGGCTTCATTTCTAGGGCTAACATACTCATTGTACTACTACAAACTAACTTGAATTTATCTCAATCTTTAATTAGAACCCCTTTGCTCATTACAGTTTCAAATTAGGGCATTAGTTACATCATATTAAATCAGTGGTAACAGAATGTTATACTACATTGTTCATATTAATGTGCTAATAGTTATAGCACTTCATAAAGGACACAAAAGTTCATAAACAAAACTCTCTTAATTCTATTTCTTTTATTCCACATTAATTCAAAATAACTTTTTCATAATCCTTCTTTCTCTTAAACTTTGTCCAAATCATTTTCAAGTCTTTTCAAGCAATCAGAGTCCTAAATTGTGTGTTATGCTATTCCTTTAGAATATCAGTCGTCAATTACGAATAAAACTGTAGTAAGGCAAAAAATAAGGCAGTGAATTGAAAGAAAAGTACACGGCAATATGTTCATCCCAATGAATTAGAACCCGAAGTTCACCAATTGCTTGTCTAATCTCCGTTGGAATGGATTAAGTCGCTTTACATAAAATACCAATCAAGAGCTACAAGAGTTTATACATTAACATTGTGCTCGTTCAAACCCTAAGCGAAAGAACTGAACCCAACCTTACAGTTTTACACTAAATGATAATCAAACAAGATTATGCACTTTTCTCTCAACATTGATCATAAAGAATAACTCCATTACACAAAGAATTCAACGAGGGAGAGAGAGAGAGAGAGAGAGAGAGTTTTGCGTAAATGAGGAAGAAAATTGATCCCTTAATTTGTGAATGCAAGCTATCAAATCCTCTATAATCAGTGGCCTAACTGATTTAATTCCCAGCCCAATTCTTTTCTAGTTACACATTTCTAAATTGTACAATACTAATTTTGGAAAAAAAATAATGAATCTTGAATAATAGATGTCTGCATCTCTTGTTTTATACCATGGATGAAATCCTTTTTAAGAAAATTTACAATGACATCTCTTTTCATTTTGATCTCTCACTTTTTTTAGTAATTTCATCCTTTAATTAATTTTTCGACAACACCTTTTGTTACGCCTCGCTTGACGAGGCTCCAAGTATCAATCATGTGGCAGTCAAACACCAAGCTTCATTAGGCATGGACTCCACATCACTATCCTACCTAGCCTAGTCAAGGTCGTAACTAAGGTGTTCGAAGTGATGTATCACCTTAGTCGAGGTTCCATGTAAAGGCCGATCTTCATGGCCTAGGCGAGGTGTTATAACCTGCTCTAGAGTAAATCCGAGGCAATTGGACTCTTAATGAGAGTAGGCATCTCCCATTTCAATTATTCCAAGAGTTCTTTCGTACAAGACCTTTCTATTATTAATTATTGTGACACTGCTGCACCAGACACCTTATAGTCAACTTGTTAGTCTACTTTTCAGAAGTCAGACTTACGCTTTAGGATAGCTACTTTTCAGAAACATTAAATGCCTCTGATCTTAGGATTAATAGAGTTACTCCCAGGAGAAGACGCCTCAACGATCAGGATGATCACTCTGCCTCTTGTAAGCAATATATGTGGTTTTCAACTCGCAAGCTTTTGCGATGATGTGCCAAATGGTTGCGAAGTCAGGCCTCAACAACTTCTTCAAAATATTGCTTCAAAACAACAAGTATTAGCACATACAATTCGAAGAGCTCAGCATATGCGAGGTAAACAACTAAAAGTTACCTTGAGAGGCCATAAGTTCATGCTTGATGAACGGATGTTTTTCTATGAGCTCGGAGTACTTGCGATTTTATGTTTGCAAGTTGATAGATGATGAAAACGATGTCCCACTGCTCCTTGGAGATCTTGTACCAAGCAATGAATATGTAAGCAAGGGAAAATGGTTTAAGTACTAATCAAATGGTTATAGGAAGGAAAAAAACAGTTCGGAAATACTAAAACTCGATAGAGGTGAAATAGGTGGTAGGAACAGTAAGAGGCGCTGAGGGATTTCCTCCTATGGTGTCCTAACGCCCTGATGCTCAAAACTAGGACTCCTTCCATTCTTGGTAGAGGCCAGCAGCTCAATGATGAAAGGGATATGGGATCCCATAAGGTTAGATAATACCATCTCTTGAAATTCCTGCTCCCTCCGAAACCTTTGGGCTGCAAATGGGGTGAAAGACACTGAATGACATGTCCTTGCCTATAGCTGTCTCTTAGAGCATCCACTACCTAACCATCTGACTCTAAAAATTTGAATTGAACAAGGTCAGAGTTAGGCCATAAGACCTCATGACGAGGTAGAACAAAGGGTGAATGTGTAATCTAACCCAGCTTTTAAAATTACTTCACTTATAGCCACACATCTTGACCTTATATAGCAGGCCTGCAATTAAGTACGGGACGAGCATATTTATACTATTAGGGATGCTATATTGTTCCTTAATTACTTAAAGTTTGGTTGTGGTCATGTTTGAAGGAACACTAGACACCTCCCCTCTTAATTGATGTGTCCACAGGTCCATCAGGTGTCCTCCAAATGTTCTCACCAGACCTGACTGTTATAGAAAACTCAGTCGATGAGAGAACAATTGGTTCCTTAATCCTAGAAGGGGCAATGGCCAACCTATCTCCACTAGACCACCAGGTTGCCTTATAGCCTCATACATTCTTAAGGCTTTGCTTTTAAAGAAAGGAAGAAGATTGAGAACGTGGAATGACTAAAACTTTACCAAGAAGGCATGTTTAGGATGAAGTCGTCAGAATGGATGAATGTCATTGGAAAAACCAAAGTGGGTCGCCAAAAATATACATATTCTTGCCGGAATTGCAAATGGACAGTGTAAAAGTGCATTTTCGAATTTTTGCAAAAGTAAAAACTTACAAATGGGAGAAGGATGTCTGATCTTGGCCATCTATTCATCAAGCTCATTTGAGCTATTAAGATAAAAGGTCATGACTATCTAAAGGCCCAGACGTAGTGGTGCTGCTCAAACGCGCGTGGTATCACGTGATCTCGAACACGCACAATTGTATGTCAGATGCTTGTTTTGGAAGTAAGCGATGCCTCAACTGAATTTCATGAAAAGGTTTCAAATTGCCTTTGCCACAAAGTTCCATTTTATAACAAAAAAGGCTACCATACAGCTCAGAGTCTCGTTCTCAATGCTAAATCCTCGCCTTTGTTACATATATTCATCAAACTACCTTTTTTTTGAGAGCCTTGTCCTCAATGCCAAGACCTTGCCTCTTAATCAGAGTCTCACCATGCTACCTAGCTTCTAGAGCCTCGTCCTCAATGCTAGGACCTTGCCACTACATCACAACTTCATCAATCTGCCTATCTTTCAGAGCCTGTCCTCAATGCTAGGTCCTTGCCATTTTAAACCTCGATTGCATAGCTGCCATACAAGGTACAGAATATTACTCCAAACATAAAAACCATGCATTACATAAATATCCATATTTGGACTTGGGGGACTATTGTGTTGTACTTAGATACAACTAAACGAGGGATCACCTCATCAGTACGACTCTATAAAAAGGTAGAACACTCCACTCTAGAGCATCACTCCGATAATGAATCACTATACAATTTTATGATCCACTCAACTCAAAAGTCCATGCATTATATAAATATTTATACTTGGACTTAGGGGACTATTATTAAGCTTCTCCTAATAAGGCTCCAAGTATCGGCCACATAGCAGTCAAACAGCAATCCTCATGGAGCCTGCACTCCACCTCATTATCTTTCCTGACACAGTTGAGGCCATAACTAAAGAGTCAAAGATATGCATCGCCTTAGCAAAGGTACCATGAAGATGTGACACTCCATGGCCTGTGCGAGTTGCTCTAGCCTATAGTAAAGTAAGTATGAGGTAATTAGCCTCTTAATGAGAGAAGGCATCTCCTACTTCACCTTTTCCAATGATCTTTCATATAAGATCTTTCCATGACCGATTGATGTGGCATATCTGTAGAAGACGCTTACAGTTAACTTATTAGTCTACTTTTTAGAAGTGAGACCTAGTCTTTAGGATGAGTACTTTTCAGAAACATTAAATGTCCCCTAACCTAGAATTAATGGAGTGACAACTAGGAGAAGTGTCTATTCATCCAACAGTAACAACTCCTCCTCTTCTATTAGAAAAGTTCATACTTAATGTCATTTGAAAGTAATGTAATTTTACACACTCTTAATAACAGTATTCTCCCATATTTGTTCTCTTATTACCCTCTGTGTCCGTAGACTATTGTGGCTCACGTGTTCCTTACGTTCCACACCCAAGTATACTATATAAGTTGATTGACTTGATCATCGGAGTGCTCGTGGGTGCATCCCCTACCTCCGGAGAAGGGCACGTGCTTCTAAAAGGTTTGTTCAAATGTGCAGGAGATAAACCACGTGGACATGAGTGGAGCCGGGATATGTTGGATACGTCACTCGTACAAAAATCAAGATCAACACCTTTAACAATAAAAGAATATGGATTTTTAATTTAACTCTTAAATAAGCATGTTTAACTTTCAATTTTTTGTAACACAATACTTTCAAGCTTTGCATAGTCAGAATCCTACAGATTGATTAATTTAGCAGAGCACTTAGTCATTCTTACCTATAGAAGTCAGCAATGCTCAATCAAGATTCCAGATTGCACGTATTGATTGTAGTTACACTCGTCATTGTAAATTTGATAAATAAATTCCTACTATTTCCTCAACAAAGTATAACACTATCTCGTCAACCACCTAATAGTCTGTTTAGCACAGAGGAATGTATGAGAACAAAAAAAGTTAAATTTTTGTTTACTATAAACTTTGTTCCTATTCAACACTGCATACCAAGCATACCTTAAACATACTAACGTGAAATAAGTGTTACAGATGAAAAGCTTAAAACTATAATCTAACAAAACTCACTAATCGTAACACAGATGTGCTAACAAAAACTCAGCAGGGGGGGAGATCACTAGGTGGTGGAAGCAAACACTGGAATGACTCCGGACCGCTTTTCACAATGAATCCCATGGCTAGACCCCAAGAAGTATGTTCCTCAAGATGGCAGTGTATGAACCATACGCCTGGATTATCTGCATTGATCCTAATTGCAGCCCATCCCCCGACAGGGACAGCCACTGTATTCCTTTCTGGAGGATCCACCAGATTGTAACCTGCTGGATCCTTGTCAATATCAAAGTTTCCAAACCCCCTTCCCACAATGAAGAAATTGTGACCATGTACATGGATTGGATGGTTTTCTGGATTAAGAAAATTCGTATCTTGTAGAACAATTTCTAGTTTTGTCGCAAAAGGAACCTCAAAAAACCTTGTGCTAAACTCTGTGTTCATGTTTTCAGCCACTGGATCAACTCCGGTGTAGTTAAAAACATGTGGTGGCTTCTCTGGGAAGTCTGAAGCATATCCAGAGTTTAGTTTCCAATAGTGAGATTCAAGTACCGACCTTGATGGGCGAATAAACGATTGATTGTTCATGGATGCATAGAACCTTTTGTTTCTATAGCCTTTACAGGTTTTGTTAACAGGACACTCTTGCAAGTTCAGGCCTATAGTGGTTATTACGCGCTTTTCAACTTCTTTTGGCACGATGCACGGGTAATCAGCAGATGCAAGGCTACGGAGCTGGTTTGAAAAGTTTGTAGCAAATGCTGTATCTTCCATTGAAGGGAGATTGGAAGGTAAACTATAAGGCGGCAATGGAGGCCTTTCCCTTTCTAATTGCGTCGTCTTGTATTTCAAGAAACCAATAGTGGTCGAATTATCAAATGGAAAAACCGAAGTGAGATAAGGCCTAGCTGCCATAACAAACATGCCAGTGGAAGCATCAGGGATTTGGTTCGCAGTGAGCAAAACATTTGTTGTCTGTCCAGGGGCTATCATTATAGCTGATGTTGTAAAGGGTTTTGTGTAAACAGAATCAATTTCAACCACAGTTAAAGATACTAAACGGTGTCGTTTCTTTTGTTCATCATTTAAGGCTGCATTAATAATTCTTAGCAAGTATGTTTTGCCACGCTCAACAGTCTGGATTAAAGTATCTGCACGGTTAATGAAAAAGATTAAAAGAAAAAGAAATGGACAGCCTTTGAAATAGTGAAATTAACTTGAATTATGTAGGGTTTTGAAGCAGGCAAGCATCATTTGGCTGTGTACCTTTAATGGAACAAGGGTATAATGGCCCTGGTAAACCATTAATGGTGTAAGCATCCGAAGAATTAGGTCCACCACCATACAGCATCATTTCATTTTCCACCGCATCAACATCGGCGTTCCACCATTCACCTGTGTTCATAAGTAAGAAGCAAATTAATACAATTTGCAACATGTAGTCGACTTCCAAGTCACGATATTTTTGTTCCGACAGTGTGATGGAGAATGGATGCGAGAAAGAGACTTCCATTTTTCTTAAAGGAAAAAAAAAAAAGGAAATTCTTTCTTTCTAAGATATTAAACTCGGTAGAAAGGACGTAAGTGTGGTTAAATGTTTTGTGTGTCTCAAACAACTACACTTTAACGACTGTAATTGGGAAAGCCAGAATGCTCCAGCCAATCCAATCCAATCCGTCTTTTTATATTTCATTTTTTTGGATAAACCATTTATCCATTTTAAGTGGTGCATGAAAAATAGTGCACTACACGTGTTTGTTAAAATGCCAAACTGAGAGGAGAAAGAAATGAAAAGATGGTTACCAAAGATAATAGGAATATGATCTTGAACTGGAGCCGAAAATGGAAATGGCATGCGAGGGTAAATGATGAAAGCCCCATAAACGGATGCACGTTGCCATGAATAATGGGCATGCCACAGAAGTGTACCTCTCTGATTTGTTACTGTAAAATTGTATATATACGTTTTGCCTGTTCCGATTGGGCATTGGGTTATGTAAGCTGGTCCATCTGCCCATCCTGTTCTTAGCTGCCTTACACCGTGCCTGTTTCTCACAACATATAATATGTATCATCAACTTATGACTAAACTCACGACACTATAACCACTAATTTTTTCTTCAATCGACTGGTTCATTTGTGAAATAATGATCATGAGACTTTCTACAACAAAATAAATAAAATCCATTCAAACGATATTTTGTGTGTTTTAGGCAACGATATATAGAGCAACAATTTAAAATCTTGAATTTTACAGTTAAGGTATATATATTTACTATGCGATACCGGGCATTGTTGGACTTGGAAATGATTACGAAAAGAAAAAAAAAAAAAAATACAATTTCTTTTACTTTTTCTTTAATCTGATTTAGTACTTTGTTGAATGAAACATATTTTTTCCTAATATTTTTAAACTTCTTTAACATTGCCTTTTTCTTCCCTTCAATAATGAGTCCCTTCTCCTAATGGGTTGTCTTATTCAAGAGAAGTATATGTACATATGATACCGATTTTAAAGTCCTCATATATTTAGTAAGTAGTATTAAATAATACTATAGAAATAATCGATCAAATATTTCTTCTCTATATAGCGCCTCGTTATTCAACAAATTCGAACAATTAATTTTAAACAGTATAGGTTTAAAATTTAGAATAAATCCATCTTTGTATATTTACATGATGTAAATATAATTTTTCAGAAAAAAATAGGGTCAAAGTCAATAAGTAGAAGGGACCCCTTATAGAAAGGCATCAAAAGGTTGCAATCAAGTGAGGCGTGAGAAAAATTTAACTACTTATGTAATTAATAAATAAAAGATGTTAATAATTGTATAGCTGGAAGTTTTGTCGTTGGTCATGAGTACCACGTAAACTTCGATTAACAGTCTTTGATAAGAAATTTCATACCATTTATCAAACATTCATTAATGATAAATAATTGCAAATGGACGGAAAATAATGAAAAAGGAAACAGTATTCGAAATAGTATCGACGATGCAAGAAAGGCTCTTTTTATTTAGGCGACATGTTTTATAAATAACAAAAAATATAACATAACGCAGAATTAAGAGAGGGGATCGACCCAACTATTTATTTTTATTGTTCTCTTATCTGAAGGTTCATTCGAGTTTCCTCCTAATAGTATTATTAATAAAACAGAACGATTTAATTAATCCTTCTACAAGCTTAATCAATTTTAAAAAGTAATTGAATCTTTGATTTCATAATGTGTAAGCAAATCATTATTTGATCAAAGTCGAGACTAAATTTCTACTTACCAATGGATAGTAGTGTTTCTCGCTGCTCGGTTAGTAACCTTAACTTGAACATTGTCTCCTTCATTAACAATAATCATTGGCCCGGGATACTTACCGTTTATTGTCAAAAGTTGCTTCGTGTGGCATAATCGTGTTACCTTCTTCCACTCAACCTGCAAGTTCATATGTCACATACAACATAAGCATTCGACATGTTTTTTACCCTATTGATGCAGATGAATGTTTTTGAGCTTAAAATTATATTTTTTGCAGTAACTATATATATATATATATAGCGAGAGAGAGAGAGAGAGAGAGATGAAGAAGGTGGGAGAGAGAGAGAGAGAGAGTTGAGTTTTAACCTACATTAAATTGAAAGTGTCTTGTTGGAACTGTAGAAAAAGAAGAAGAAGGCAATGGGAATGGGAATGTCACTAAGATTCCAACGAGGAGAAGTTGATAGAAGAAGCTCTCCATTCACTACACATTCAAACCAAAGCCTTCCTCACCTAAATTCTTACACAGCCCCCCTTTATATAGGCCCATCATTTTGTTTATATATTATATATATTTCCCTTTTTGCTTAAGTGTCACAATATATTTATAAACATTTTATATTAGTTTTTCTTTTTCATTTCTAGCACAAAATTTCCACTCAACAAATTTTTGCTTCTATTTTCCAACTACTTAATAATCACCGAGCCATCTATTGAGCCTAATGACTCATCTTAAAAGGTTAATATCGTTTAGATGAACAATTCGAAATTTCTTATGCTTATCATTATTTAATATCTGATTGAAGTGAGGTTAATCATTAACATGTTGGAACAAGATGGGACTCATTTGAAAACATCAATTTTTAAATTTGATTACTGGTTTGAGATTTATGGGTTCGTATATCATATTAAGCCTTGATTTTCGATCTTAAAAGATCAACATTGTAAAGAAAAATAACTCAAACCCTTTTTTTTTTTATTTTTATCGTGACATTATCTTTTTCAGAACGTATGTCAAACATAAAGTTAGGTTTTCTTTTTGGTAGGTTTAGAACTATGGAGGAAAGTAACACGTCAATTGAGTTTTCAATATAATGATTCCATCTAAGAGTTTTCATTAATTCTCGACCATAATTAGCCAAAGGCAGTCGTATTCTTAATAATTTGTCTTTTTTTTTTTTTTTGTATTTTCTAGATTTGAATTGACTGTATTAGCTTTGGTATCTAAAATATTGGGGGGGTAGGTGTGGGTTAAATCAAGACAAAGTTGAAGAATTGGACTCCAAGAATCAATTGCTACCTCATCGAATGGTTAAATTCCAAAAATATATATATATTTACGTATAATATTATTATAATAATTCCAAATCACCAAAAATGACATATTATATTTATATATGATACTTTTAAATATAATGCAATCAAAAACTATTTTCCATATAAATTTTACACAGCGGTCATTTAATATGACAGTAGTGTCACTGCTACATCATGCGATCTTATAATAGGCTATGAATGTGTTATTGTTCACACTTATGCCCAAAACGACATTGTAATTCAATATGTAAGTTTATGTGAAACTGAAGTCCTAAATGTAAGTTTTCCATCTGGAAAACATATCAAGTTATTTTCATTTAAAATATGTGCAAATGAATGTTACAAAAGGCATCAATATGCCAAAAAAAAAAAATAGGTTCATTTATTTATCCCCTGTTTGGTACACATTATTTTTTTCATTCTCATTTTTCTATTCATTTTCAATCACACATTCTTCAATAAAATAATATTTTCCATCACATCAATAACTTTTCCTTCTTTTTCAACTACATATTTTCCATCAATCTACTATTCCAGAATACATTCTTACAAAATAATGTGGGTCAAACACATTTTTCATTCTCATTCTTCTACTCGTTTTCAACCACACATTCTTCAATAAAATAATATTTTCCATCATATCAATAACTTTTCCTTCTTTTTCAACCACACATTCTCCATCAATCTACTATTCCAGAATACATTATTCCAAAATAATGTGGCTCAAACACACCCCTAAATTGGCTGGAAGTGTGGTCATCCAGCTTTTCTAGATTGTTATAGTATTTGAATAGACCTGACCTTTTATCTTCAGCATATGGACCTTGGTTCATGTTTTGGCATAGAGGAAATGGGTTAGCTCCTTTCTTGCATTGTGGGGAATAATTGTAGAAACTATGCACTCAATGTTAAGAAAACAAATCCTTATATTGCTCTTGTAATCTGTTCATGATTTTTGTAAGAAGTATTGATGGTCTACAATGGCCAATTAACTGATATTTTGAGCTAAAATTTCGTTTTTTTTTTTCTGTTTCAGTCAACTGCATTCATTCACACTATTTCTCCTGTTTATGGAAAGGATCTTTCGAAGTTATTTCTTTTTTAAATAAACGAGTACAAAATAAATTTTTATCGGCCTTCTTCAACTATTTTTGGATTACATAGTTTATTCAATTTTCAGATATTTTGTAGCATGCACTTGGAAACTTTGCTCGAAGACACCTACCTAAATTTGTGTAGAATGTTCAAATTCATGATTCTTCACATAATAATTGGCAGTTGCATCAAATCTAAGATAAAATAATAATATATGTTGTTTCACAATAGGTTGAGCAGACTATGCAATGGAAAAACAAATTGAAATAGGTGATACATGCGTCTTTGAGTTCATCAATGATAAATTCCCAATGTTTATGGCGTACAAAGTGTCTACAACATATCAAAGCCTAATTCCTATACAACTTATTTTCAGCGTTTTGTTTGTTTTTAATAATTTTCTATTGCTTTTTTGTTACTAAAACTGAGTTTTTAACTCTCTTTCACGTTATAAACTATTGTTTTTAATTGAATTCTTTTCATTTTATACCTTCCATATTTAGCTAATGAATCCTTCATTCTAATTCCAAAAAATAATTCTTCATTTTTCACTTATTATCTAGAGATGAACGAATAAAAAGAATACATGAATTGTTTAACTCTATTAATATTCAAAATAGTGACGTGCATCATATGTGCCAATAACTAGTTGTTTAATAAAGTTATGATATATTCATTAGACAATGTATAATAGCCTCCTCCGTATAGATTGATGCTTATCACCTGCTGGTGATACATAATATTATTCAAATCTTATTAAGCTCATGTTTGGTAGGGCTTAAAATGTAGATTTTAATCTAAATTAAAGTAACAACTAATTTTAATCACATATTTCATGGGATTTACGATTTTTCAACCACACATTCATCAAATTTTATTAAAATTGAACCAAGAAAATGAGCATGTGTTGAATTGTGATCCAAATTCAGTTGGAAATTGGCATTTTGATTGAAGAAAGTTTTAAAGAAGTCAAAATATAGATTTGGGATTTTTGGGGCAGAGATTAGGTGCCCAAGTGTTCAATAGGGCACCAAGAGCCAACTGGATGTGAAAATTGGATTTGGAATAGAGATTCAGTATTGAACGCCAAATGGAGCAGTGTCCCACCACTCACTCTCCGTGAGGTTGGGTACTCAAGAGTTGGTGTTATCCGGCCCAAGCCAGTTTTTTACAATTTGACAAATTTTAAGATACCATTTCCATCTATAATACTATAATTAGGGTTTGACGTGTATTTTATATATAGTTAGCTTTTCATTATGATTTAGAACAAGTGAAAAACTCAACACTTATATTCTCTCATCTTATATTGAATTCTTCTCCTCTGCCTGTGGTGCTTTTCCATGTAAATCTTGGTGTTTTTTATTGTTTATTTTCATCTTGCCATATTACTCTCGTTTATTGAATATAAAAAAAATGGTATCAAACTCACAATAAGTGATATTAGAGCGATGTTCGATCAATTCAGTTCAAGATTTGATTTTTATGATGACATCATGAAGTATGATATTCCACGTTTGGATCGCAACACAAGATTTTTGTATTGTAGGTAAAAATGCAAACAGTGTTTGCTCAAATGGATTTGGATAATACTTTGTTGGGATTTGTGAAAATGCCCTCAAAATGGACGTTGGAGAAGAAACAACATAAGGATTGAAAGGTCCTATCATAGATTCATCCTTATCTTTCGAATAATATTCTTCAAGCATTTTAAAAGAGAAAACCGTCGCTGCATTATGGATTAAGTTGGAGAAATTGTGCATGACGAAAAGTCTAAACAGCAAATTGCATTTGGAACAATGATTGTATTCTCATCTTATGACAAAATATACATTACTTGATGGTCACTTAGCTGATTTTAAGAAAATTAGCATTATTTTGGAGACCTTGGAGGTCAAGTATGATAAAGAAGATTTATGGTTGAATTTGTTGTGTTCATTACTCGCTCATATATATCTTTTATAGACACGATTTTATACAATTGTGATATTATCACCATTGAAAAAGTACATGATGTTTTGTTTTCAAAGGAGCAGATGAAGCATTTCGTTAGATTCGAAGCTCAAGGAGAAGACCTTGTTGTTCACAGTGGTATGAGAGGAGCAAATCTAAGTCTAGTTCCAGCAATAAGATTTGTAATTATTGCAAGAAGTAGGGGCATATTAAGAAGGATTGGTATAAGTTGCAGAATATGGATAAATCAATTACTACAAATTAGAAGGAGAAACAACCAGAAATTTCAAGTGAAGCCTATATTGCACAAGATGCTGTAGTGACGTAAAACTTTTGTATAATTTCTGACGGTGACTCTAAACCTGACAAGGATTGATTCTTGATACAAGTTGTATTTTTCATATGTGTTATAATAGGGATTCATTTTCAACATATAAAGCAATTTCAAAAAGTGTTGTGAATGGGAAATAATGCACCTTATAAGATAGCTGGTACTGGAAGGGTTAGAATTAAATATTTGAGAAACTCTCAAAACACTTGATGAGGTGAGGCATGTTCTAGATTTGAAGAAAAATCTTATTTCATTAAATACTCTTAATTTAAAAAGGTACAAGTACACTGATAAATGTGAAGTCCTAAAAGTTAGTAAATGTGCCTGTGTTGAGATGAAGGGGCAGAGAATATCCCGATTATATATCTTACAGGATTCTACAGAATCTTTGGATATCAATCAGCAAAAGTTAGCTACTCAGTGGAGTTTGAGTTTGGTATAGTATCGTTGGAATTTAGTTTAAAATCCACATTGAAGAATACATCTCAGTCTAGTTTAGAAATCATAGGTACTACCACTTTGCTACCATTACTAGCGGTACCACAATATTTAATTGCTTAAGACAGACCCGGGTACGATATTAGGCATCCACAAAGGTACGGGGAAGCTGATTTAGTTGATTATGCTTTAAATTTGGTCGAAGGAATTAAGTATAGCAAAGAACTTTCTACAAAAATAGATAGTTGTGTTGTTTCTATTACAGGGTATGTTACTGCCCTGTTTGGAAATTATTGTTGAGTTTTTTTTGTGATTTTGTTGCTCGTGTTGATAATTCGAGCAACTTTGTCTCCCAAGATAATCATGTTGAGCATTGCTTGTATATAGTTGACATTCAGTTATTAAGTTTGTTCAAGTTGGGATTCGTGGAAGAAGTGGAGAATTTTTGTTAAAGAGTCAAGTTCCATTCCTTGCAGTAGAATTCATCTCTAGGCGAAGAATTTTTGAAACTTCGTTCATTGAAGTGGAATTTCAGTCAATTTGAAGAATTGTTAACTTATGACTAAAATTCCATTTAAAATTGACATTTTGGTTGAAGAAGGCTTTACAAAAGTCAAAATATAGATTTAGAATTTTTAGAACAAAGATTCAGCACTTGAGCACCAAATGGAGAGCTGTCCCACCGCTCTCTATCTATGAGGTTGGGTGCTCAAGTGCCACACATCTCTTACTGCGCACAAGCTTTGCCGCTCGAGCACCGATTTTATCTGGTCCAAGCTTGTTTCTTGATTTGACGAATTTTAAGATGCTCTTTCCATCTATAACACTATAATTAGGATTTCACATGTACTCCATATATATAGTTAACTCTTAATTGCGATTTAAAGCAAGTTAGAACACACAACATATTGTATCTTTTATCATATATTGAATTTTCTTCCTCTGTCTATGATGTTCTCCCCATAAATCTTTGTGTTTTTGATTGTTTATTTTCATCTTACTATATTACTCTCATTCTTTGAATCGAACAAGCGATATCTAAGCAAATTGTATTGTCTTGTTTCATAACAGCTTGCTAGCTCACGTCCTTTATAAGCAAAGGTTAAGTATTCAATTAATAAAAATATAGAAGAGTTCGCGGGTAAAGGGGCGACAAACCATCTCCATTGAATTACAGGTTGATTAAAATCATTTTTAAAACACATGTGGTTGAAAATGAAAAGCATGACTTCTAAACCAATGAATAACACGTAAATGCACGTCAGAATCGGTTATCAATTTGCAACTAAGCAGCTGCCATCGGTTATTTTTTACAATGACCTAATTACCCCAAAGCCTCCAAGTATATCTATAAATATTCTTGCATAAGAGAAGGAATGCATGTAAAATTAAAATATCTCCTTCCCAATGGTCATGTCCCATCTTGCTCTTGTTTGAGCATCCAATAGAGAAATTCTGGCTAGGAGAGAGGAATTTGTTGATTATAATTTTAAATTCAATAAATTAGCACCATCTGTGGAAAACTGAGTGAAGAAAACCATGAATTTATCCATTTTAATTGAGAAAACATTGAAATATACAAAAATGAGCTGAGTAAAAGGTTAGAATGAAGTAAAAGCACTCGAGGTTGGAAGTATAGAGATCAGTTGTGATCTAGTTAATACAAGTACAAGCTTAGAGTAAAGGTAGGAGGATATTAAAGTGAGATCGCAAGAAGATATGTTCTCTACTCAACGTCTACGAAAAAAGAGGTTAGCGACAAATATCATACTAGAAATGGCTAAAGACCTCAAACCAGTGAATGTGGAACATAATGCTTTGATCATAAATTAAGGAACTTGAAAGGTAAACATACCGAATGAGACGCCATTTCAAAAAGCGTCGGAAAGACAAGTAATCTGTAATATATAACCTCTTCAATTAAATCTATGGAACCTAATAGTGAAAATTCAAGTCCTGAAGAATAGGTGATAATCATCCAGACTATTATTGCTCAAGAATGTTTTCACCATAAGTTTTTTACAATGGAAGTACTGTAATATTTTATATGAAGAAGCTTTTGATTGAATGTAGAAGTATAATCCTCTGATTCCTGTGTTGGAGCCTGAGTACCTCCCTAGAAGCTACCCAGTTCCTCACGAATGGGCCACTCTATTAGTGAAAATAAGAGAGGAGCCCCAAATATATAAGCGATAGATGGATTTCAACATCATTACAGAAAAATCTGCATATGACAGAGTTGTAAAGCAACCTACCGTGAAACAAGTGAACATAATAATTTTCATCCATCAGTCGTATATGAGGTTCTCTATGAATAAAGGCGAAATGTACATGAAACATAATCAAGGAATCCTATGCAGGAATCATAAAAGAGCCATAATATTTCCTAAGAAGATGTAATTGATGTACTTGAAATGAGAAATCCCAAGAAGAAACTTGAAATCGATGACTTAGTCTATCATCGCATAACTGATTGCATGTCAGAAGTGCCGCAATCGAGGAACTAGAAAGTTTTTCCATTAGTAGAAGATACAAGGTCTTGAAAACTGGTAAGAAATTGAGCAAAGGTGCCAAAGGTGCCATGATGAACCTTGAAATTTGATCCCAAGATAAATCCTAAAATGCAGAATAGATGGGAAATGAGCTATTAATGAACGAAGTACACATATTCTTAGAAAATGGCTTTATCTGCGAGGATCAATACCCAGTTTGGGTTTTAACGCATTCTCAGTGTTGAAGAGCAACAAAAAATGACGAACATACCAAGCCTTCACATACTTGAATAAAGTTTATCCCCATGACAGTTGTTTCGCTCTTGATAATTAATCAGGTTATGGATGCAACCATGAGACATAAATTGCTAAACTTTATGGATGCATATTCAGGATATAATTAGATCCCCATTATGGACCAGATGAGGAACATACTACCTTTGTAACAGACCGATGATTATTACTATAAGGTAATGCTATTTGGGCTAAAATGATGGGGTCACTTATCAAAGGTTAGTGAACAAAGTGTTTGTGGACCAACTAGGAAAAACGATACAAGTATACATCGATGATATGCTAGTCAAAATCCTTCGAGCTGAAAGCCACTTACAGCATTTGAAAGAAACCTTTAATGTACTACGAAAGTATAGAGTAAAACTCAATCCACTAAAATGCACCTTTGGAGTCAAATCTAGAAAATTCATAGGATACATGGTAATCACAGAGGTATCGAAGTGAACCTCGATAGAATTTAGGCTCTTACTAAAATACATTCCCCAACAAAGCCAAAAGAAGTACAAAGTTTGATAGGAAGGGTCGTTACTTTGACCAAATTTGTATCACAAGCAACATACAAGTGCTCCATTTTCTTCCAAATATTGAAAGAAGGATAAAAGTTCGAATGGTATAGTGACTGTGAACAGGCCTTTCGAGCTTTAAAAGAACACCTAGGAAAGGCACCGTTATTAGCAGAATTGTAAACAGTGAGAAGTTACTACCATATTTAGTAGTTTCTAAAGTGGCAGTTAGTATCGTCCTAGTGAAAGAGAAAAGTAGCAATAGTTGAGAGCCTATTACGTAAGCAATGCTTTAAAAGTAGGCCATTGCCTTAGTAGTAGCATTACGAAAGCTACAATTGTTGGGACAATTAACGCAAGTGACATAATCATTTACACTAAGTAATAATTGTAATGGGTTAAGATTATCGTCTCATGATGAATAAAACTTAAATTGAATTGTTTCAACTCGTAATTATATTCGAATATAAATAACAAAAGAGATGATGCTCTTTATTTAACTAAATTATCTACTAATTACCTAAGATGATTTTAAAATAAAAGATGTAATGTACGTGTTCGAATTCCGAATCTACCTATTATTCCTCTATTTTCAATTCTCAATTATGTAATTTAGTTTCATTCATGCATTTTAATAATCGATAATCCTATTGTATTTAACTTTCTTTTCCAAATACGTTAATTCTATTCTAATCACGACTTTATCATATTCCTAGTACTAATTCGAAAGAATATAGCACATTCAATTACATGTTTATCCAAGTGATAATGCATTTAGCAACATAATTATTGAGATAATAACACACAAAATATTGTTCTTCTAACATCTATTGTCTGTGTGTTAATCGTTTAATGTTCTACTGAATTGTAAACTTGTCAACACTACAACAAAAAACTAATTACACAAGCTAATGCAACGAGGATGCTTAATCAAATAAAAAAATAAAAATTCCTAATTACTTGTCTTTAAATAAAAAATAAAAACTTCATCTTCATCCAACATAATGGAATATAGCCTAACATGTTTGTAAAGATAAATTAACAAGAAGAATGGAAAATATCATCTAGAATATATAAATACTAAAAAGAGACGTCAAGGTCTAATTTGTGTTCTTGATATCAATCTCAAGCTTTGATTCTTAGTGTTCTCGATATTTTCTTAATTAAATTCAGTTGCTAGACTTGTCATCCTCTCTAACTTATGATGAATTTGCCCCTTGTTTTTGAATAATTATATGATATGAAAATAATTTGAGAGGTGAGAGAGAGATTCCCTAAATGTTTACCTACATTCTTGATTTATAGAAGGTGAAATTAGGTAAAGAAACACGTCCAAACTGTGTTCTAAAAGAGTTCCAATCAAATAAGGAAATTACATTCGTGTCACGCATGGTTATGTCTCTGCATAGCTGTCAGCAATTTTGTCATATCATTCTCTTATGTTATCGGATTAAAGCGATTAAAAGTGCTTTGAAAAACTAATTCAAATGGATACAATTCGTCTAGATATATCATTTTTCCTATTTGAACGTTTATGATGTAAAACTGGATCTAAGTTTGAGGTTGAAAATTTGGAGCATAACTTGTGCGACTGAAAATTGATTTGTAAAAATATTTTGACTATATTTCATTCTTTGGACTTTTAATTGTACCCAATTGACTATCAAACATTCTCCAATTGTCGTTTAGTGTTCCAAATTAACTATTATATATTTTCACATTGGTCCCTGAACTTTGGATTTCTTTTTAGCTTGTTTTTCGTTCCTTTATTTCAATTTAACTTCACTTCAATCATTGGGATTTACCTAACAACGATATATACACGAAAAAGATGTAATACAAATTATCATAAAATGGTCTAAAGAAGTGTACAAAATACACTTATCAAACATCCCAAACATGAATATTTGTTTCTCATCAAACAAAATTATAGACTTTCTCAACAAACAAGCATGCGTAGCTAATTACCTAATTAGTTGCCAATCAATCAAGTAATATAATAAAATTGGTCAAATAACCTATCGTTTATCTCATTATTGAAATCACTGTATTAAATTTATGAACAACTTCAAAATCACAATAGAAAAACGAATTTCTAATTATCCAATACAAAATTGATGTGTATGTATGTGTATGAAGAATTAAGTAAAACATCATAAATTCATAAGTTGTTTCGATTTCTGACCCTTAATGGTCAAATATATCATTTTTTCTACTCATCAGATACACACCCACAAACTTATTATTTTATTGGACATATATTACTAATTCGAAGTCAATATCTCAACAAATATTGATTCTTCTTTATTTTAATTACTTCAACCTCTAATCAACAAGGATAATGATTCCTTGTCAAATGTCTCATTATCTCAAATGAGTTTTTTCGGCTTAATCAAAGAATCTAGTGCGTCTTCTGTTTTATGCATTAGCTTTATCCCTTTTGAGTTTCTTTTTGGGATATTCAATAAGTGTCCTCATTGAAATCTTTTATAATTATAGGGTAGCTTCATAACATAGTAGCATTTTTCACTTTTTCTGCAATGATTAGTGTAATATCCCTTATTAAATACTCATTATAAAAAATTGACCTTTAACATAAAAATTTCACCTAATTTACATCATATTGGCCTTAGAAATTTCACACAACAATTTGCACACACGGAATTCTAATTCATCTCAATAACTTTCTACGACAGTTTAATCACCCTAAACTATCCTAAAATTGATTTAAGGGTGTATATTGTAGCAATTTTTAGCTTTATCATCTAATGTCCACTATTTTCAACCTATCAAGTATGAATCAACTCCTTCCTTTATAATAAAAAAAACTCAATTCACTCGTTCGAAAGGTATCAAATTCCACATGGATAAGCATCAATTAATTTAAACATGCAACTTAATCATAATTCATAAACTTACACATAATTTCAAATATATAAATTATTATCGGTAGGGTAAACCAACTCATACAAGCAAGCAAACTAGAAAGCAACTAAAAACAAAATCTTTTTGATTTTTTAAAATTTTTAATTTTTTTTTAAATAATAAAAATTCAGTGTATATATATAATAAAAAAATATAATTTCACACAAACATAGAAAAGAAATAATAAAAATTAAATATTTTCCCACCCCCCAAACTTAAATCAGACACTGCCTCAATGTCTCGAAATATTTTCAGGTCACTAAAATAAAAATGGTAAAGAATGGAATAATAGACCTTCCGAAATTATGTATGATTTTTGGATGCTAATTCGGAGCGAAATTGTTAGAGCTAAACGGTCCACTTGGCTACGTTCTTTCTCCATGTCCATTGTTGGTTTGTTTGTTTTCAATTGTCATTTTTTTACAAAATCAAGATAAATCAATCATAATAATTTGAAACAATTTATAATAAGCTTAAACACAACTTATAGGCCATGGGATAAAGATACCTAAAATACTAACTAGCACACAAAAGCTAGAAAAAGTACATAACTTATTATCTAGAAAGTATAATAAATAAAATGGAAGAAAATTGGGTTGTCTCCCAATAAACGCTTTTTTATAGTCATTAACTTGATATTGACAATCTGTATTATGGAATTTTGAAGAAACCTTTTGGTACCTTGCTCAATTTGCTTCTTTTGACTTTTCCCCACTTTTCTTTAATTCTCCAAATCTTAACCATATCTCCTTCAATGTGATATGAATTGCATATTCCATCTGATTCAAAATCAACTATGTAGACTTCTAACTTGTACTCAGGCTCGGCAATCTATGAAGCGAACATTTATTAATTTCATCTTCATTAATCACGAGTTCTATTCTTGCTTTCTCTTTAATTAATTTGTCATCATCTTTATACGCTTTTTCAATAATTGATATCTTCTCAAGTTGAATGATCGGTTCACAGCCTAAATCCACGGACAATGGTAAATCTTTCCTTTTAACCTTTTCAAGTAGATCATATCCACACCTTTTAAATTCACTCCAAAATACGGCATCTCCCATTTGCATTTTGTTTTAATCAACTTGGCAAGTTCAATATAATATTTTGCGAGTACCTCCTAGTTCAACAGAGAAGGATCATCTCCTACAAGCATGATATCCTCATCTCAATCTGCATGTACATACTCACCCACGGCATGTAGTCTTTATTAGATTTGTCAATTGCTTATTTTTGACATCCAAAAAATTATTTAAACCATAGACGCTTGAACCTTATGGGGTCAGTTCATGTATGCAAGTAATACTCGGTATAATCCATCCCATAATAAAACTCAAAGTATACATGTTCTACAAGCATATCATCATCGTCCAAGTCAAGATTACTTATTAAGATTATTTATTGCAAAATTTTTACTCCTTGCCATATTAGAATCATGTATATACAGCTGAATAGTACCTGAAAGAACACCAAACACAAGAGAGATCATGGTGGGTACTCAAAATTAACAAAACAAAAATAAATAAATAAAAATTCCAAATCCAACATGAATCACTAAATTCAGTTTAAAAACTTTATTCCTAGACAACGGTGCTAAAAATTTGTTCAAACAATTCTCGCAATCGTAGTGGATCATTGACAAGTAATAATTGTAATGAGTTAAGAGTACTGTCCCAATAGGATTGAATCTTAAATTACATTGTATAAACTTGTTATTAAATTCGAATGTAAATAACAAAAAAGATGATTTTGTTTATTTATCTAAATTATCTACTAATTGCCTAAGATGATTTTAAAATTAAAAAAATGGGATGTATGTGTTAGAATCCGAATCCACATATTATTTCTCTGTTTTCAATTTTCAATTATGTAATTTAGTTTCATTAATTCATTTTGACAATCAATAATCCTATTGTATTCAACTTTCTTTTTCAAGATAAGTTAATTCTATTCTAATCACGACTCAGTCTTGTTTGAATTCGAATTAATAGAACACATTCAATTACATGATTACATATGTGATAATGCATTCAATAACACTATTATCAAGGTAATTACACACACGATATTGTTATTCCTAACATTTATTGTTGTGTGTTAATCATGCAGTGTTCTACTTAATTGTAAACTTTTCATTGCTACAATAAGAAACTAATTACCTAAATGGTTCCCAAGCATTTAAATAATGCTACAAGTATGCATAATCAATTAAGAATAACATGAATTATTAACTAATTGTCTTTAAATAAAAACTAGTAAATAAAGATTTTATCTTCATCTAACACAGTGGAATCTAGCTTACTATAATAAAAAGAAGAATGGAACAATATCATCTGGAATTTATAAATACAAGAAACATGTGTCATAGTATAATTCTTGTTCTTGATTATTAATCTCGATCTTTGATTTTTTGAGTTCTTGATTTTTTTTATTCAATTTACGTACTAGATTTGTTCTCCCGTTCAACTTATAATGAATTTGCTCCTTGTTTATGAATGATTTATGATATGGAGGTGATTTGAGAAATGAAAGAGAGATCCACTAAATGTTTACCCAGGTTCTTGATTTATAGATGGTGAAATTAGGTAAAGAAACACATTCAAATTGGGTTTCAAAAGAGTTTCAATCAAATAAGGAAAGTTGCATTTGTGACGCACATGGTTATGTCTCTATGCATTTGTCAGTATTTTTGCCATATCAGTATCTTCTAATATCCAATTGATGCGTTTAAAAGTGATTTGGAATGATAACTCAAAGGGATACAATTTATTTAGATATATCATTTTTCCAATTCGAAAGTTTGCTATACAAAACATGGTTATCAATCTAAGCTGAAAATTTGGAATATAACTATTGTGGCTGAAAATTGACTTGTAAAAATATTTTGACTATATTTCATCCATTTGACTTATAATTGCACCCAATTGACTCTCAACATTATCCAATTGTCGTTTGGTGGTTCGAATCAACCATTTGATATTTTTACGTTGGTCCCCAAACTTTGGATTTATTCTATTTTAGCTGGGTTTTCGTTCATTTCCTCCAATTGAATTTCAATTACTAGGTTTTACCTAACAAATGATAAATAGAAGGGATTAGGTTATAATTTATCAAAAGTAATATAAAAAATTATAATTTAATGGTCTAGATAAGTGTACAAATTTCAATTTTCAAACACCACCAAATTGAATTTGTTTATAATCAAACAAAGCTATAACCTATCTCAACAAACATGCATGCAAAGCTAATTGTCTAATTGGTGGCCAGTCAATCAAATAATATAATAAAATTGGTCAAATAACATACCATTTGTCTCATGATTGAAATTATTGTATTAAATCTATGAACTTCAAAGTTACAATATAGAAACCAATTTCTACTTATCCAATGCAAAATTGATGTTCTTGCGTGTATAAATAAGTAAAACATCATAAATCCATAAGTTGTTTCAATTAGTGACTCTTAATGGTCAAATATATCATTTCTTCACTCTTAACTCTCATTCTCGATATATGATCTAAGGTTGAATTTATATACTAATCAATACTCATCTCTAGTTTGAATAGATCTTATTAATTATAAGTTAATATCTCAATAAATAAGGATTCTCTTTTATTTTGATTATTTTAACATCTAATCAATTAAGTTAATAATATCTTGTCAAATGTTTATTTGTCTCGAATAATTGTTCGGGGCTTAATCAAAGTATGTAACGCATCTTCCATTTCATGCACCTACTTTTTCAAATTTGTTGTGTGTCTTCTATTTCATGCACTAGCATTTTATCCTTTTTGAGTTTCCTTTTGGGATATTCAATGAGTGGTCATTGAGATCTTTTATAGAGTATCTTTAAAACATGGTAGCTTTTTTCCCCATTTTATGCAATAATTAGTGCAACGCCCCTTATTAAATACTCATTCTCAAAAACAACCTCTATCTTAAGATTTTCATTTTATTGGCCTTAAAAGATTCACAAAAATTTACACATACATAATTCTCATTCATCTCAATATCTTCATACAACAATTTAATCACCCTAAATTATCCTAAATTTTTTTAACATATTGTAGTGATTTTTGAATTTAACATCTAAGGTCCACTATTTTCAACCTAGCAAGTATGAATCAACTCATTTCTTTATAATGCAAAACTCAATTCACTTGCTCAAATGGTAACATTCTCCATATGGATAAACATCAATTAACCTAAGCATGCAATTTATTTATAATTCATAAACTAACGGATAATTTCAAATACATAAATCATTGCCGACAAGACTGACTATTCTACACAAGCAAACAACTTATAGAGCAACTAAAAAGAAAATATTTTTCATTTTTTCAAAATTTTTAATTTTTTATTATAATAAAAACTCAATGTGTGTGTGTGTGTGTATAATAAAACAATATAATTTAACACAATCGCACAAAATAAATAATAAAAACTCAATATATTCCCATTTCCAAACTTAAATTAGACATTGCCTCAATGTCGTAAAATATTATCAAGTCAATAAAATAAAAAGGTAAAGAATGGAATAAGAGACTTCCTTGATTTTTGTCTTGCTTTAGTGGCTAATTTGGATCAAATTTTTCGGGGCTAAATGATCCACATGGCTACATTCTTTTTCTTGTCATTAGCTTGATTTTGACAACTTGTATTATAGAAATCTGAAGAAAACTTTTGATGCCTTGCTTTGTTTACTTCTTTTGAATTTTCTCCACTTTTCGTTGATTCTACAAATTTTAACCTTACTCCTTTGATGTGATATACAATTCCTATTCCATCCGATTCAAAATCAACCATGTAGACTTCTATCTCCTCCTAGAACTTAATTAGAAATTTAGTTGTTGGGCACTCTACGAAGTCTAAAGAATATGTGTTAATTTCATCTTTATTAGCCGCCATAACAATACTCATAGTATACATCTTCTACAACCATATCCGCCTCATCCATGTCAAGATTACTTATTGCACAAAAATTACTCCTTTATCAGTATTAGAATCCTGCATATATTGCTAAATAGTACGTGGAAGAACACCAACACAAGACAGGTCAAGGTGGGTAGTCAAAATTAACGAAACAAAAATAAATAAAATTTTCGAATCCAACGAGAATCAATAAATTTAGTTCAAAAACATTATTGCTTGGCAACGGTACCAAAACTTGTTCGGACAATTCCTTTAAACGTATGGGATCATTGCATTGAGTTAAGAATATGATCCTATAAGAAATAGATGTTAAATTGAATTATATCAACTCATTATAAATTTGTATGTAAATAACAAAAGACATAACAACAAAAAGAATGGAAAAGCTTCATACGAAATTTATGAATATAATAAAGAGATGTTGTGGTCTAATTCTTATTCTTGATTATCAATTCCAAACTTTGATTCTTCAAGTTCTTGATTTTTTTATTCAATTCACGTGCTAGATTTGTTATCCTCTCAACTTATGATGAATTTCCCTTTTGTTTTTGAATGATTTTATAATATGGAAGTGATTTGAGAGTTGAGAGAAAGAATCCCTGAATGTTTATCCACGTCCTTGATTTTGTAGAAGGTGAAATTAGATTTAAAAAAACATTCAAATTAGGTTCCAAAAGAGTACCAATCAAATAAGAAAAATTAACTTTGCGTCGAGCATGGTTATGTCTCGGATCATCAGTATTTTTGACATATATTTCTCTTTCGATATCTAATTGAAGCGATTAAAAGTTCTTTGGAAAGCTGACTCAAAGGAGTATAATTCATTTATAATCATTTGTCCAAATTAAATATTTGCTGTGCAAATCATTGGACTCAATCCTAGGCTCAAAATTTAGAGCATAACTTTTGCAGTTGGAAATTGATTTGTGAAAATCTTTAACTATATTTCACTTCTTTGGCTTCTAATTGCACTCAATTGACTCTCAACATTCTCCAATTGTTGTTTTGTGGACCGAATCAACTATTAAATATTTTTTCTTCGGTCCTTGAACTTTGGATTTCTTCAGTTTCAGCTCCTTTTTAGATCATTTCTTTCATTTTCACTTCAATCATTGAGTTTTACCTAACAAACAATAAAGACACGCAATTTGTTTATAATTTGTTGAGATTAATACAAATTATCCTTATTTAATGACCTAAATATGTGTACAAAATACACTTATTAGCAACCATACTTTCGAGCCACTGTATCGAAGTACTAACTAATTTCTCACTTAAGTAAGTTCTACAGAAACCTAATGGGTCAATAGCAGACTTCACCATTGAACTATATGATGTTCACATTCCTGAAGAAGAGCCTGAATAAGAAACATGGAAATTGTTAGTAGACGGATCATTAGGAAACACAGGCACCAGAACAGGCATAATTTTGAGAAGCCCAGAAGACACAAGTTAAATTGTGCATTTAAAGTTCACATTTATAGCAACCAATAATGTAATTAAAGATGAAGCTTTATTATCTGGCCTACTACTAGCAAGGGAAATGCAAACTTAAAGTATAGAAATAAAAAGTGATTCACAATTAGTAGTAAATCAGGTAAATAAAAAGTTCGCGGCTAAGGATAAAATGATAGCTGCTTACCTCGTAGAGGTTATGAAGGCATCTCAGTACTTCAACAAATTTGAGCTCTCTCAATTCCCTAGAGAGGAAAATTAACATGTAGATACACTATCAAAACTAGCTAGCACAAAAGAATGATAATTTCTATAACGGTACCTGGAGAGTTGTTACCAAAGACATTAGTCAATCAAAAAAGAGAAGAAACTCTGTGAATACAAGATAAAACAGCTTGGATACAAAAGATCACATCTTATTTAAAGAATGGGACGCTTCCTGAAGATAAAAAGGCAACACAAAAATTACGGATAAGAGCCACAAGGTACACAATAGAATGTGACATCTTATTCAAGTGAAGGTACACACTTTCTACATAGATGCATAAATAAGAATGAAACAATGTATGTAAAGAAAATAATACATGAGGAAATACGTGAAAATCATGTCGGTGAACATTTTCTAGCTTAAAAGGCCTTGAAACAAGGGTATTACTGACCCAATATGAGAAAGTATATTATGAGCTTTGCCAAAAAAAATGTCAAAAATTTGCATCAATACCACGACGGCCCATATAAGAGCTAGCAGTAGCCCTTGGTCCTGCGTAAATTGAAGAATTGACTTCAATGGACCATTGCCTAAAGGAAGGTCAAATGTGAGATTCATAATCATGACAATAGACTACTTCACCAAGTGGGTAGAACGTCCTTTTGACTTGTATCTTTTGACTTGTTCATTTCAATGCGTGTGATATCCATGCTGGTTCAGGGTCATTTTGTTTGTTTGCTTCTTCATATTTCGATGATTGAGATTGCTTTATTATTCTACAGCTGGCAGTGAGTCTTTCAGGATTCAATGATTGAGATATGCTTTTGAAATCTATATACACATTATGCTTCCAATCACTTATATTCTTCTTTACCACAAAAAAGAGTTCTAATATTTTCCTTTTTGCTGAATTTTTGGAGGGATCTATTCTTTGGCGAAGCTCATAATATCCTTTCTCATATTGGGTCAGTAATATCCCTCTAATCATGCATAAAAGATAAGAGACTATCTACGAGACTTGGCACTAATTATTATTAAGTGCATGAAAATCAAAATCAAAATCAAAAAAATTAAAAGGCTTCAAGTTCGCAGCCAAAATATAAATAGTTACGCTTGAAAATAGGAGACTATCTATTGAATCAAGAAAATGAGCCCGCGAGTTCATGCCTCTTGTGGGCAAAGTTTAATTACGCAACTAACGAAAACATAGAAGAGTTTGTAGTAAAGCAAGGGGGCGAACCATCTCCCTTGAATCATAGGCTGATAGAAACTAATATAAAAATACACGTGGTGAAAATGAAAAGCATGGCTTCTAAACCAATGAATAATGCATGAATGGATAACAAAATCGATTATCAATTCACCACTAAGCAACCACCATATGTTATTTTTCAGAATGATCTAATTGCCCAAAGCCTTTAAGAAAATCTATAAGGAATATATCACTCTCAAATAGTCATATCCCCTCTTACTCTTGTTTGAGCATCCAAAACAACAAATATACGAGAAGAAAATTCTGGCTAGGTGAGAGAAATTTGTTGATTATAATTTTATTTTCAACGAGTATCAAAGCTATTAGCTTGTAGATTGGGAAATAACTTATGAAATCATGTATTATAAGAAATTTATTAAAACTTTAAGTCCAAGATTTGATTAAATAATTAGATTCGCTTTATAAACATACTAAATTAGTTATTTAAAAATATTAGTGGAAATTACACGCAAAAGGATGATTACTTCTGACACTAGAATTTTGGCGGGACAATACGAGCTCCAATTCTCTTCTTGAATATCCAATCTTTAAACCTTAAATACTTATTCGATATTTTTCAAAGTTTCAACTATATGAGCAAGTGGATACTGAAATGGTTATGAAATAAGCCTATGTGCCCTCTGAGCGGTGAAAGGTGCTTCTGCTACTCCAAGGAACAAATTTCTACCTACGAAATGAGGTAAGGGCTTTCTCTCCTGTTTTACCTCCGACGTGAGAATTAGTGATGGGTTTAAGAACATAGTCTTAGGAAGAAAAGATTGAATGTGTATTCAGATAGCTAGAGTTTTAAGATCCATACATGTCTCATCTTATGAGTATTTATAGGTATCTGGATCTTGAAATTGCTAGGCGGGTATCGTGCCACGTATCCCACGTAGCACCACCCACCACTTCCACGTTCTGAGTAGAGGACCTCAACCTATCCGACGGTTGGTTGTGTCAATGATACCCGTTTAACAGTTCTCTCCAACTCAAAGATATTTTTATGGTTAAGTGTTGCATTGATCTCGTAGTGGTAGACCGCCTGACATACAAGTGGAGAAGGTTGTAGTGGTGGAAAGCCAGCGTGGACGTAGAGGGCCTCGTTGCAGTAGACTGTCCAACATGAAGGTGAAGACCTTTCTTTCACCTACACTCTTCTACTTGTAAAAAAATTATCTCTTTCAAACTCTCAAGGTAACGTTTTCCTCTCATGACTGGTTGAAGAGACCAATTCCTTAGCTGGTCAATAAATTCTCTCATATGACTCCGATAGTCTAACTCATTCAGCCAAACTTCATGTCTTCCAACCAAGTTTTTCCAAAGTAACACATTGGCTCAACTAAGTCTTTGAACCAAAACTTGGAAATTGGATGAGACCTAGCGGGTGATGTGGTTGTTCTTGAGATTCCAAAATGCTATAACCATTATAATTCTCCACTTAAATTGGAAAAATCACCTAGCAAATTCAATTGTGTTGACAATTATGTTTATGGAGCCTCTAAGCCCAAATAAAGGCTTCCCGGGTCCAACCTCCATGAGATTGTTGTGTACAAAGACACTATGTGGTTTTCGATTCCCCATCCATCCCTTTTTCATCCCAATTTTTAATTAATTCCACCTTACTCCGAGTCAAATAAATCGTAATGCATGGATGAAAGCATTGTATTTCTTGTACATTTGCCTCAACAAGAAGATCCCTTTCTCAGTAGACATCTTTAAGTGCGTCTTTCAGATGTATGATCTAGCTCAATATAATGTCTTTGTTTTCTTCACGTTTAGACTCTCATTATGCTTTCCTAAATTTGGGAATTCCAACAGTGGGTAGAAATCTCGATTTTTATTTGTTCGACCTTCTGAAGGTCGATTCCTTGTCAACACCAATTGTAGACATTCTCAAATTCTCATCTTCAATAGTTAAGTCGAGCGTACTCCTTTTCTAAGAGTGCAAATCTAGCAAGTAACTAATGCACCTAACATAGGGCAGTTTTGACTATAAGGAATATGTTGATAGTAGGGATCAGTCAACTTATCGGTAGTCTCTTTTCCCGCTTGTACTTTTACACTTATATATATTATTACTAGCTATTTTTTTGCTCGATAAATTCAATTGTGTGCATGCAGATATGGACTGGAATATGGACCGTGCGAGGACCCATCCACAAAGAGTTTCCAAACCGCTTCTTGTCATAAGGGATAGTTAGGTGGAATTGTAAGCTTTGTGATAAAATCCGCTAAAGCTTGCGCCTTTTTAGTCGTTCTTGGCTTGAAATCGATGTTAAATTCACTTTACTCAACTGCCCACTTTAACATCCTCCCAGAAGTTTTAGGTCGATGTAAAATCTACTTGACTGGCTGATCCGTCATGACTTGTGCTGTGTGAGACTAGAAGTACAGACTTAACTTTCTAAATGCCACAATCAATGCAAACACTAGCTGCTCTGCAAAGCTATACCATGTTTCACGCCTCTCAACACTTAGCTGACATAGTAAACCGACTTTTGTACCTTTGAAATTCCTTCACCTCCATCGTACTGGTCACAAAATGGCATAGTCGTATAATAGTACGTCCCATAATTAATTATGTAAGATGTTTTCTCATGGTTCGACTCAACCATGGAGATTTGATGGTACATAGAAAATGCATCTAGAAAACTTAATCGCTCGTGACCAGATTTGGCATCTACCAAGTGATCTATTCTGGGTAGCGGGTACGAATCTTTAGGACACACTTTGTTCAACCCAGTGTAATTTACGCACTTATGCCATTTTCCATTTGATTTTTTCACAAAGATGACATTCACCAACCATTCGGAATATTGCACTTCCCTAATGAACCCTGCCTATAGCAGCTTTTTTACTTCTTCCGTTGCCGCCGCTTGCCGTTCCGGGGCAAGGTTTCTTTTCTTCTACTTTACCGGCTTAGCCACGGGTAAAATGCCAAAATGATGTTGAGCAACTGATGCGTTGATCCTTTGAATATCATTTGTGCACCATGTGAAAACATCCAAATTGCCAGACAACAATTCACCAATTCTTCTTTTTCTTTCTTCTAACTTCAAGTTTCCCCTAATACTGAATTCACGTCCTTTTGCCATCGAAATTTTTTCTGTCATGTTAAGGGACACGATTAATCCCTTGGAGGCTTGAGATCCAACATCATAACTGGTGGAAATCTCTTAGCTTGTATATTGACAACATAACACTTTTTCTAAGATTGTTGGTTATCTCTTAAAAACCTAACACGACAACTGGTTGGGAATTTCATAACTTGATGATAAGTAGAAGGATTAGCACCAACAATATTTAGCAGAGGTCGACCATGGAAAGTTTTTTAGGATCACCATGATTGTAGGATAAGTGCTTAATGTCACTGGGAGCTCCACAGCTCCTTTTAGTATGATAGTAGCCCCTCCAAATCTTTCGAGAGGGGCGGATACTTCTCTTAATCTTTTTGGGGAAATTTTTAGTCCCACAAATGCTTCTGTGCTACCACCATAGATCAACACCCTCTTAACATTGTAATTCGTTATGTCGCCGACGATCACCAAAGTATCGTCATGGGGGGTTGCCACACTAATTAAATCTTCCTCACTAAAAGTGATGCTTTGATCGAACATCGCCTTCTCCTAAATGGAGTAGACCCCAACTGTGTAAGCAAAACTCTCTCTAGTCGAGTTTGAATCCCCACCTGCTGCAATCCTTCCAACTATCACATTTATTAAACCTACCATAGGTGGTAGGCTATCGTCAACCTTTTACTTGCCCCGATCATTTTTTACGTACTTTGTTAGGATCCCTCACTTCAAGAGATGCTTGATCTCCTCTTTCAAACTAATACATTCTTCAGTGTCATATGCCCATGGTCCCTATAGGAGTGGCAATAATTATTCTTGTCTCTCTTGCTAGCGGACATTGCCATTGGTTTTGGCTAGTTAAGCTCTTTCATATCTCAAGTTTCCATCAACACCTTGACCTGCAAAGTATTTAAAGGGGTAAAGGCCTTGACCTCCTCTTGCCTCTGCTTGATGAACCAATCCTGAGAATACCCCTTGTTCACGAGCTCATTTTTCGGCTTACCTTTGTCAATGGGTTTTCCTCGTCACTTGACTTTCATTTGTGATTTTCTAGCTCCTATTATTCCTTGAGATTGTTTGTGACCTTATCTGCTTCCTCTGCATCAACACGCTTGTTACCCTTTTCCAGCAAGTCATGCATCGATTTTGGGGGGTTTTTGGAGGTGACATCTTAAAGGCTTGGCTCCGCATTCCATTCATCAATGCTGTTACCACTTCAGACATTTGAAGTTGAGTTATACGAACTGTCTTTCGGCTAATCCTAGCCAAGTATTTCTTCAAAGATTCATCTTTCGCTTGTACAACCTGCATCAATCCAATGGCTGTCTTTCTCTTGCTACTCAAGAAGTAAGTCGAAAAACTCCTAGAGAGCTCATTAAATGAATAGACCGGGTGCTAAAGTGGCCACCTAGTCTTTAGTCTCTCTCCTGGGTGTCTAGGAAAAGACCAGTACATCATTGGATCCGGGGTAGCATAGAGTCTCATTACGAAAGTCCGCCGATGGTCAAGCAGATCAGTGACTCTATCATATGCCTCTATCATTGGCTGTTTGAAGCCTTTTGGTAGAGAGATCACAATGATCTCAGATATATATGGGTCTTCTTCCAAAACCACTTGCTTGCGTCTGTTATTCCACTTGGATAATGCATCATCTATCGTCTCGACCATCATTTTCTCCATCTTTCGTTCCAAGTCTACCATGGGTTGGGTAAACTGCATAACTGCAACCCCCGTAGCCCCCAAGTCTCCTATTGTTGGCTGAATATCATGTGGGACAACCGCTAGTGCCACTTGAAGCGATTGCTCGTGTATGACCTTCGTACCTTCCTGGCAGTGCAAGGTGCCAGTGAAATGGTTATAAAACAAGCCTCCGT
>CAIGRP010009231.1:0-13359 GCA_903798385.1 Fraxinus cuspidata | reverse complement strand
AAGTGGTTTTAAACTTGGTAGAGAGCAGGAAGAGTGCAAAATATGTGGATCGAAAATCTCCAGAATTTATAAAATAAAAAATTCATTGATTGATGTAGAATTTTTCATAATTGAATTTGATAAAAAAAATTGTTGATTTTAAAAAAAAAAACGGAAATTGAATAGTAAGAATTTGGAAAACTCCAATTCTCGTAATTTTTATTTACACCAGAGAATAAAAACCCCACCCTTGTTTTTAAACAAAACTTCATCAAACAAAAGACCTAATTCCCGTAACAAAATTGATTAATTAATGGCGTGTTTGAGTCAGTTTTTGAAAGAATGAATTTTGTAATAGTGATTTTTGGAGAATGCATAATTTAAAAGAAAGAAAAAAATTTTAAATTTACGTATAATATTATTTTATTGGAAGAATATATAGATTAAGCTTGTTTTTGTAGGGATGACAAAAACACCGTTCAATCCGAAACCCATGGGGCCCCATCCCCAACGGGGCGAGAATTATCTGCCTAAACAGGTAAATGGGGCGGGGATGGGGCGGGGGTCATTACTCCGAAGCAGGTACGCGGTGAGTACGGGAGTCATAGTCCCCGCCCCGTTATCCGTCCCATTCGAAGTTAATTTTAAGTTTTTATCGAACAAAAATAATAGATTTATTATAATTTTAAATAGAATATAAGTTGTTTATAACAAATTGATAAAAAAAAAAAAATATTTACTAAGTAAAGACGTAAAAAAAAGAAAATAAAAGTAAAAAAAAAATAAATAAAAAATAACAAGAAAAAATAAATGGGGCGATAAATAGAGCAGGGGACCCACCCCACCCCGCCCCGCCCCTATCCCACCTCAAACTCGCCCCGTCCCACTTTAAACGGGCATGAGGATGGGACAATGTAATAAAAATACCTGATGAGACGGGAGTGAGAATGACCGATCCATCCCTTACTCGCCCCGTTGCCATCTCTATGTATTTGGCACCCATCTTTAGTGTGTTATAAATTTTAAAATGGTGAATGATAGAAGAATATGTGGTTGAAAAGTAATGAAAAATTTTATATTTTTGTGTAATATTATTTTATTTGGAGAATGTATGGTTATAATTAAGAAAGAGGAAAAAAATTTTAAAAAATTATGGGTGCCAAATACAAGCTAAAAATGAATTTGAAAAATAATAAATTTTTATATAACGGGGCTCAAAAATGGGCTAAAGATGACACATACATTAAAACCCAATAATAAATCAATGGATTGCATCCACACTTATTTCTAAAAATTAGGAGAAAATTTAACTTGTAAAGTATCTAATCAAATTTAATCAATTTCATATCTAGAAAATTTAATTTCTATATCACATTTTTCCAAATTGAATTTGTTAACATCGACCAACAATTTAATGAAGTGGGTTTATTATATGCACTTGGAGCATGATCTATTAAGGTCGGACTTGTAAGGTCATCTCGGAAGTATGACTGTCGTGGTTTAAGGGGATATAATGATTGTATAATCTTTACACATTGACGTAATCTTCAATTAAATAATGACATTCAGAAATAATTACGTCAGCGCTCACCAAATCCAACAATCGTATGTAGTAGCTTTATTTTCTAATCAATTGATTAATTAATGTCGGCCACATATTTGCCTGATGAAGCCAACCTCAATAACTAATGGGGATATGCCATTAGTATACTTTTTCAGTTCGGTATTGTATGTTAATTTGACAAACAATCAATCAAGGTTAAAAGTCGTTGGCACAGATTCTCAGATCGGTACTATTGATTGACAAGTTAGGAATGTGAAAGATACTGGATCTTCTATTCCTATAAGAAAGTGTGGTGTCTTTAGAAAGAGGAGGACACCTTCATATTTCCAATATCTCATTTGATGAAAACTCTTGTAATTTATAAGTGATCATCAATAAAAATCCTTATTTACTTTCAAAGTTTGCTTGAATTGATCCATACACTTTTCAAAGTTAATAGTTTAGCGCTAGAAGGAGGATTCTAACTTGTATAATCAGCCATGTTCTTCCATAAAAACTCCCTACAAAATATTGTCATCGATGATATTTCAGCATAAGGAAATCAATCTTACACTTATCCTGAACAAACCAATATTCCACAAAATATTGGAAGAGGACGAGGTCAAAATGAAGTTGGCGACCCTCAGATGATTATCATGAGAGAACCTATCGAAATGTGACAAATGCAGTCAACAGATTGGAGCGAAACCAAACTCACATTTATCCACCTGATACTGAGGTAGAGTCCTCACATAGGGAGCGGACCTGATGACCTCCCACTAGGAGGGCTCTCCACTTTTCAGAAGAAGAATCGTCCAAAAGTCAAACCAAAGAAATCAGGAGTTCTCCTGCAACAGTGAAGCCGATGACTAGGAAAATTAGTAGTGTGTTTGATAGGTTGGGATCTCAGCACTCCCTAACGCCTTGGAGCGAATATGTTGAGCCTCGTGCAAAACGTCATTTGGAATAGGCTGAACTTGAATGAACACCTTGAGAAAATGCATTGATAATCTGGAAGCCAAAAACAAAGGAGGCATAGGTGAGTATCTCACTAAATGACATTCTCCTTTCACTGAAGACATTCTCGCTAAACCTTTGCTTGAAAAATTGAAAATGCTACAACTGACTGAATATGAGGAAGAAGGAGATCCCTTTAGTTAATTAGACAGGTACACTTCCAGGATGGAGCAGCAAGGAGCAGGCAACGCTATTATGTGTCGTGCTTTTCCATTAACGTTGGGAGATAAAGTTCAAAGGTGGTTTAGGAGGCTATATCAGAGGTCTATAAAAAACTGGAATGACCTTACCACGACGTTCCTAGCTCAGTTCATGGGTTCAAAAGCAAGAACCACGCCCAAAGAACGTTTGGTAAGCATCAAGCAAGGGAAGAGCAAATCGCTTAAAAGTTACCTCAATAGGTTTAACAAACAGCCCATAGAGGTTGAAAAAATCTCTGACGATGCCGCACTCATGGTAGTTCTATCTAGTTAAGGCCTAAAATGAGGTTTTGGTGGTCTGTACATGAAGATGAGCCTCGTACGTATCACGAGTTCCTCAATCGAGCCGAAGAACATATAAGTGCGGATGAAGCCACTTCAGATCAAGAGGAAGTCAAGTTGAATCCACATTCTCCTAATCCAACAAAGGAGAAAAAAGTAGATAAAGGGTACTATCATGAAAAGAGGAAAGATCGAAGGGACGGAGATCATCCTGGATCTTATCCGGAAAGGTTCCATGAATATCACACACTAAACACTACCTTGGAAGAGGTCTTCTTGCAAACAAGAGAAAATAAAGTGTTTCACAAACCCCCGCCTTAGAAAAAGGATCCACCCAGGAGGAACCAAGTAAAGTACTGCTGGTATCATAAGTCGGCTGGGTACAACACAGATGATTGCAAAAATTTGAAGGAAGTGGTAAGAGTCCTTAATTTGACGAGGTCATTTACAAGAGTTTGTGGCTAAACCATGAGTAACGAACTAGGCGTCTAATCAATAACGTCGCCAACCGAGATGGTTCAACAAGGTTAGCCAATTCACAAAGCTCGGAATTTCCCACCTCGATTTGAAATCAGAATGTTAGTAGGTGGTAGGTAATCAGTGCATTGAAGGATCCAGAAGGGTAAGAAGCAGACAAGCGCAAGATGCACGTATTTGCCAGAATTACGATGTTGGATGACTAGAGAAAGATACTGGCATTGCATCGCTATCAGAATGGTTTGGATTTTCAAAAGAAGATTCACGTGGAATTCTACAGGACCAAAGTGATGTGCTAGCATGTCGGTAGCTGGCATACAAATACATCGAACTCTTGTTGATAATGGAAGTTTGGTCAATGCGTTGTATTTTCTAACTATAAAACAAATGGGAATCCAAGAACGGTATCTCCAACCATATTCCAGGAAGCTCTAAGGATTTTCTGGGGACCTAATTGAAGCCTAAGGTCAAATTTTTTTGATTATAGAGCTAGGTGAGGTCCATTGTCAAAGAAGAATTCTAGTGCATTTTGTGGTTGTTGACTTGTCTTCCAATTGTAACGCTATATTAGGAAGACCCATATTATACAAATTACAGGCTACCACTTCAATATATCATTATTGTGTATAGTTTTTCACTACGGACGGAGTGGCATAGTGCGTGGAAATCAAGCCGAGGTTAGAGCTTGCAACGTTGATTTACCTTGTCCTCATATCCGCATGTTGAGGAACCAGCAAAATGATCGAGCAAAGGAGGCTAGACTAAAGAGACCTATCATAGCCGACCTCTCTGAGATTGGTATTATTGAGAAACATCGAAGAAATATAACGAACGTCCATCTTTTTTTCGACGATAAGGAGGCAGACCCACATTCTTATCCTGGAATCCCGGTGGTTTTAATACCTATAACAAGAGTCATCATCCTAAAGTTTTAGTAGATACATGGAGTTCTCTCAACATACTAACATACTAGAATGGATGAGTATTCGAACAAATTTTCTACAGCAAAAGGGTTGATTAAGCTCTCTGTTGAAATTATTGAAGTTCCATGCCAAAATAAGTTGAACGCTGAGTTCATGGTACTCAGTTCCAATTCATCTTACGATGCTATCATGGGGCAGCCTTTGCTGTTCAATCATAGGGAAATTGTGTTCATGCACCACTTCATGCTAAAATTGTGTCCATGTAGGTCAAGTTAAGGTAAACAGTGATATCACTGAGAAATACCAGATAAAGATCTTCCAGCAAGAAATGACTCATATATTTACCCAGGAGTTTATATGGCATATCTAATGGAATCCGATCTTGGCTCATTAGACCCATGTCTAAAGGTCAAAGGGAGAGAACCTGTGGATGAACTAAACAGAGTGGTGGTCAAACAAGATGTCCTTAAATTCTGAAAGGTACAAGGCCCTAAATTATGAAGTACAACAATTGCTTTGCAATGGGTTCATTCGTAAAGCAAAATATCCTAAATGAGTTGTTAAGCCAGTTCTTGTGAAGAAAAGTAATGGAGAGTGAGTGTTGTACATAGATTTCATTGACCTTAACAAAGAATGTCCTAAAGATAGTTTTCCTTTACCAAGGATATATCATATGGTCGATGTAACCACATGACATGAATTTCTTAGCTTTATGGACGCATACTCAGTGTATAACCAAATCCCTATGTATAAGCTGGACTAGGAGCATACAGCCTTCATTACTGACCGAGGTCTTTATTGTTACAAGGTGATGCCTTTTGACCTAAAAAATGTTGGAGCCACTTATCAACATTTGGTCAAATCCATGTTCGCCAAACAAATTGGTAGAACTATGGAAGTATATGTTGATGACATGCTAGTCAATAGTGCAAATGCCAAAGATCATCAACAACATCTTACTGATATGTTCGGAATCTTGAACGAGTATAGGATGAAGCTAAATTCACACAAATGCACCTTCAGTGAGTTCTGAAAAATTCTTAGGTTATCTTGTAAATTGCAGAGGAATTGAGGCCAACCCAAAAAAAATACGAGCCATCATTGAAAGCAACCTCCAACAAGGCCTAAGGAGGTTCAAAGCTTAGCTGGACGAATAGATTCCCACAACCGCTTTATGTCAAAATCAACTAATCAGTATAAACCATTCTTTGATATTCTCCGAGGAGGAAATAAGTTTGAATGGACCGTTAAATGTCAACTCGCCTTCGAGGAGATAAAACAACAATTGGCACAGCCACGAGTGTTGTCAAAACAAAGAGCAGGTGAAGTGCTAATCTTATATCTTGTAGTGTCTGAACATGCTATCAGTGCTATCTTAGCTCGGGAAGAAAAATGAATACAACATCATGTTTACTATGTTAGTAAAGCCCTTTATAAAGCCGAGCTCCGTTATTCTCCTTTAGAGAAATTGGCCTATGCCATTTTTATGGCTACAAGGAAGTTGAGACCGTACTTTTTGGAGCACCCTATTGAGATTTTAATTAACTTTGAGATTTTAACTAACTATCCATTAAGGAAAACCTTACAGAAGCCTGATACTTCAGGACAAGTGGTTAAATAGGCGGTGGAGCTTGGACAATTCGACATAAAATACAAACATCGTACCTTCATAAAAGGTCAATCGCTTGCTAATTTTGTCATATAGTTCAATTCAGAACCATTAGAATTACTCCTCCATGACACTCCATGGGAACTTTTTGTAGATGGAACCTCAACAAAAATTCGATCAGGGACAGAAGTAGTCTTGGTAGGTCCAATTGCCAGTTATTCTGTGAAGCCTTACCGTTTGACTTCAAGACTTCCAACAATGAGGCTGAATTCGTAGTGCTAATAGGTGGGTTGAGGATGGCAAAATAGATGAAAATTTCTCATTTGATAGTTCACAGTGACTCGTAATTGGTGGTCAACCAGATCAATGAGTCCTACCAAACTAAGGTAGAAATGATGAATAGCTATCTTCAAATTGTAAAGCAAGAATTTGAGAATTTCCAAATTGTTTTGGTTAAAGATATCGAACTCAGAACGGTCATGCTGACACTTTAGCTCGACTGGCCACAAGTGAAGGAATAAAAGAGTTTGATAGCATTCCTGTTGGAAGGATTACCTATCCCGCCATTGAAAAACTAGAAGCTCTCTCCATGATTATTTATCACAAGCCTACATGGACGGATGAAATTGGTTCCTATCTAAAGACGGGGGTATGTCCTAAAGATCTCATTGAAGTAAGAAGACTCCGGATGATGTCAACAAAGTACATATTAATTGACAATATGCTATACAAACGGGGATATTCGGTACCATTGTTAATATGTCTGAATAAAGAAGAAGCATTTTATGCTTTACAAAAAGTACATGAAGGAGTGTGGAAATCATTCCGGGGGACAATTGTTGGCTCATAAAATCACACGTCAAAGATAATTCTAGCCCACTATAAAACGGGATGTATTAGAATTTGTGAGAAGATGTGATGGGCTTAGGAACTCTCTAGTGTACTATGGTTTTATCATACTATGCCTAGGAATAATACTAGAGAAACCCATCTCTCTCTAGCTTTTGGGGGTGGAAGCTATGATCCCATTGGAGGTAGGGATTCCTTCTATTCGAACAACAATGTATAAAGAGGATGAGAATGAGAAAGCTTTGCGCGTAGAATTGAACCTAATAGAGGAAATGAAGAATGAGGCTAAAATCAGGAATGTTGTATATAAACAACGCAGTGTAAAATACTACAATCAGAAGATCAGGAAACGGGTATTTGAGGTTGGTACCCTGGTGCTAAGAAAAAGTTTCCTTACCACTAGAAAATCTAGCTCTGGATCTTTAGGACCTAATTGGGAAGGTCCCTACAAAGTAACTAGAGTACTACTCAAGGGAGCCAAGGAGTTGAAAGATAATGATGACATACCTCTGTTGCACCCTTGGAATGCAAAACACCCCACGAAGTATTATCAGTAGGAAGTGAATGTACTTTGTACAGTAAATCTATAATAAAAACATGTGTTTTATTCGAAAAAATAGCAGAAGTATCGTTTATCAACTAACTGAGCTATGGTTGCATGTTAGCAAGTTGAGCGAATATTGCAACTTAGGCAAATTTTCCTTTAAGGAAATTATAAAAGCTTTGCTCGTTAGTGAGCTGAGCTAAGGTTGCACGTGCTGCAACAGACAAATTCTTTCTTAAGGAAATTATAAAAACTTTACTCATTAGCAACCTGAGCTAAGATTGTATGTGCTGCAACACTTAGATAAGTTTCTATTATAAGAATAAACAACGTTTTTGTGCAAAATAAAAGATAAACTAACAATCATTCATAAACAAAATGAGAACTTGACATCATTCATTTAGCAATGTTAAAAAAAAAAAAAATGCTTGAGAAAACACTAAGTAATTCCTAAGGAAGAGGTGGGTCTTGTGGAGCTTGAACGTCATCTTCAAGGTTTTCATCAGTAGGAAAATACGAACTCCGGCTGCCTCAGACAATCTTTGGAGCTCTTTCTTTTGTTCCTCCAGAGATTCCACCAAGAAGGCCGTATCAAAATCTGGCCTTACCCTACCAATATACTTCTTGAACTCTCCTCAGGCCACGCCATAGGCTTCCTAAGTTAGTGCATCAAACTCGGGAAAGGCCCTCCAAATTTCCACTGCCTTAGAAGCTTTAGCTTCAGCTTTCTCAACCCTCTTGGTGGCTTCTTCAGCCCTTCTCGTAGCTTCATCAGCCTGAGCTCGCTTTTCATCAGCTTATATTTTTTTCTCTTCAGTCCTCTTTTTCTCATTAGCTCCTCGTTTGAGTAGCCTTCTTTATCCAAATCTGCAAGGCTTCATTGTCATCCATATAATTCAATTCCAAGGGTGTTTTGGCTTCCAACTTAACTCTCATCTTATTGAGGCGAGCCTCATAGTCTTTCTCTTTCTCCGTAAACTTTGCCCGTTGAACCTCTATATTTTCAAATAAGCCTAAGGCTTAGTTGTTTACCTTGAGCATTTATATATATATATAAACATAAGCAATTTCTGAACTCGAGCTAATTACCTTATCAGCCACAGACATCATATACAAAATTGATCTATTGCTGTGGGGCTAAGTTGAGATAATTGCCTCGCCTATAGGCATCTTAGCTAAGAACTATTTCTCCCTTTCGTTCTAGATCCTAGTAAGGAGGTTAGTAGACTCTGAGAGGGGAGAGAAATGCTGAAGTAGATTCCCTTGACGGGGATGGAAGTATGAGGAAATCCAGAAAGATTTCAGGTCGGTGGCCCATCAAATTTTTGACGTTTGGCATTTGCAAGTCTGGGCATCTATCCTGTAAACTCGAGGAGCCAACTCCAGCAATGGTTAGAACTAAAGGTGGTGTCGTGATTGATTCTTGGAGAGGTACCTCAGGTCAAGACCTCTCAGGAGCTAAGGCTACTGGGATAGGCTCCGATGGTGTTTCCACAGAACGATGACGTTTTAAAGGTTGAGCCTCCTGCTCAATCTCAACCTCTTCAGGTCAACTCATAATTCTGGCTGTGGCCTCCCTTTTTTAGCCTTTGGCAGCAGCTGCTGTTTTTGCTACTTTGTATGCCAACATCTCTTGATCTTGATCTAAAACAGAAGAAACAATGGGTATTTGTTTGTTCTGCACTCAGGACAAATGCTGATTGTAATACTAATTAAAATACTTATTGGAAGAAGTTAGAATAGAGGTAGAAACCCTGGCCGAAGTTGAGGTAGGAGGAAGAGACTGTAATAATCCCGCTTGAAAGAGGTTGTAATCTAATATCACGAACTTACAGGACCTCTGTTTCTTTGGGAGAGCTCTGATAACGTCAGCTAGTCAAAGTCGCATACTTTTAGTTTGCAGATAGAACCAAATAAGTTAGAAATATGGTTATAAAACAAAGTGCAGAAAGATACAAAGGTTATATTCACTTATATAATGGGTGATAGAGAGTAAGAACTAAGTCCTCCCTATTCACCTCGACAGTGTGGAACTACCACTCTCCCAAAAAGTAAAAGAACTCTTACTTCCATTACTTTATTGAGAAGTGAGTGTCTAAAACTAAAGGGCTACTTGTCCTAAGCTTGACACTAGCATACCACCGGCTAGTGTTCTTCCCATCCTCCTTAAAGGTAAAAAAGGAGTTGAATTGTGCTACTTTTAATTCAGGATGACCACAAAATTAAGGTGGCAATTAATGTTCTCCAACCGTTGGGGCATAGCTTGGTAGGGGCTATTTCCCAAGAAGAAAGAAATCTATGAACAATCCTAGGAAAATGAAGTCTAAGCCCAACATTTAAGATGGCGGAATGTAAAGCCACATATCCTATTGGTGGAGCGTTAGCTAGGTCACATGAGGTGGGAATCACTAATTCTACCGAGCTGAGGATATGATATTTTGCTCTATGCTCTCAAGCATATCCTCCATCACTACTGACCCATATGAATCTGCCCCCATTCCTGTGAACTTCCCTCATCTCCCTTATGAGACTCGACCTCTTCTCTCTCAGTATTTTGTTCCATATTTCTAGAATGACCTAAATCTTCTGGATAAATTGTAGAAATTGGGATTGAAGTTAATATCTCTTAACATTCCGAACTCGTAGAAGACGTGGATGTGGATGATATTGTTTCTCATGTTGGTTACCTCATGAATGAACTCTAGATTCATCTAAACTCATGCAAATGATAAAGTAGGAAATACAATAAAAAGAAAGGTATTTTTTATTAAAGGAAATACTTGGGAATGGGCGATCTCACTTCGAAAGTAAATGAAAACTCAACGAAAATGTGAAGAAAATTTTTACTTCATCGATAGAAAAATTTGAAAGTAAAAATGTGAAAATGGAATTAAAAACCATATTCAAAGAAGAAGGAGGTAAATAGGCAAAATCTGGACCGTTAGATGAAGAAATAAAGGAGAAGTGGATGATTAGATTTATCATTCTGAAATGATGTCGTTTTGGTGGGAGCTTCCAAAAGAAGTTATTGAAGATGCGTGACAGCTCACCAAATTAAACTGTGACACCTATCTATACCATTTATTGTTGTATATAGAAAAAGAACCAATTTAGATCAAAGTCAGTTCGCCACTAAAGTAATAACCGACCTGGGGATAACTGTTAACATCCGACCTAGCAACTTAATTAAGTTGGTTTATTATATGCACTTGGATTATGATTTATTAAGGTCGGACCTGTAAGGTCAGCTCGAAAATATGACTACCATGATTTGAGGGGACATAATGATTGTAGAATCTTTACACATTGACGTAATCTTCAATTAATTAATAACATTAAAAAAGAATTACGTCAGTGCCCACCAAATCCACAAATCGTATGTTGTAGCTTTATTTTCTATTCAATCGATTAACTAATGAGGGCCCCAATTAAGTTGACCTCATAATTGCCTGATGAAGCCAACCGGATATGCCACTAGTGTAGTTTCTCAGTTCTATACTGTATGTTAATTTAAAAAACAACCAATCATGGTTAAAAGTCGTTGGCACATATTCCTAGCTCGGTACTGTTGATTGACAATACAGGAATATGAAAGATACTGGATCTTCTATTCCTATAAAAAGGAGTATGGTATCTTTAGAAAGAGGATGACACCTTCATATTTCAAATATCTCATTTGATGAAAATTCTTGTAATTTACAAGTAATCATCAATAAAAATCCTTATTTACTTTTAAAGTTGACTTGAATTGATCAACACACTTTTCATCGTCAACATAATTTATTGTTAATTTTCCATAAAATAAAATTTCACTCTGGACCCATTGAAGCCTAACTTTGCCCAATAAATCATCGAGGGCACAATCATAAATCTACCAAATTCTCGCGGGCTATTTCTATGAGTTATATTCACACCATATTTTTTATAAGTACATCATATTTTAAATAGTATTAAGCCCATGTTTGATGGGGATTTATTACAAACTAGAGAGAAAATATAGAGAAGTCAACAAACTTGTATGTTTTATTGAGAACCAAAACCTATATTTATAGGGAATTATTAGGGATACAATGGTAATAATTTCTTGGGCTGCATGATACAATTGTCATTCACTAATAAATTTACCATTTACAACACTTCCCATTGAATGAAAAATTATAAAATACATGTTTCGTTAAAACATTGTCAAGAAAATTCAGTGGGATAAAACTTAATCGAAGGAAAAATAGTACAACTGCTCCCCTGATTTCAATCCTTATATCAATTCATCATTATCTTATATGTGAAAGTTTTCAATATTGCAATTTTGGTGAAGCACGTTTCGTGCTCTCTTGTTATAGCCTTCAAATAATACCAGTTTCATACGAGATATTTATCAATTTTTGATGACTGTAGTAACATGATGATTAGAAAAACAGTTTTCATTGATATCTTCGGGAGTCTCATACATATCAAAGCATTATTTTGAGGGTAAATATCTTTTCGGTTATGAATATTCATTACACAAAGAATATGACTTTTTAAAACTTTATTAAAAAAACTACAAATATTGTTTCATTAAAAATCTTGCTAGGAAAATCCAATGAGACAAAAGCTCGATAAAGGGAAAAAGAGTACAACGCTTAATTACTCCCTCTCATAATTATATCACTTGGATTATGCTTTAGGCAAATTAAATCCTTCCAAGTTAGTATTAAAATCATATAAGATAAATTGTCTATAATCACATTTATTACATGTATATCAAATTTCATATATTGTCACGCTAATGGAATAGGAGACTTGAATCATATTCACCACATGATAATTAATCTAGTTATACAAATTTTCACGGAATTCATTATGTAAAGAGTCGTACATTTTGTATTACGACTTTAATTTTTTTATTTTTATTTTTGCATAATTATACATCTTTAGGTGTTCTACTGTAAATTAAAAAAACTTTAGTTTCTCTAATAAGTTTAATTTTATTAAGATTGCATCAAGAAACTTCAAGTTTCTTTAGTAAATTCAATTTTTGTATGTTCGCATCATTTTATTTGACAAATTATTATTTCGATCGATATATTTCAACTAATTTATTTCGATTCCTCGCTATTCATAATATCATGTAGTACATCATGGGCAAAAGTGTTGTCGACAACTTTTTTTTTTCGACTCTATTTCTTTTCCCATAATGACATAACTTGTTGATATATATCAATTTTTAGGTACGTGAACCTCTTCTGATGTTTTAAAACTTGTTATGTCTAAATACTCATCAAGAGTATATGTCTCCTTAATAGGACTATCTTTATTAATTGCTTCATTTTCGTTTGGAATTTTTTTTTATATTCGAATCGAATATCATCACGCTTTAGGAGTGTCATAAATTTATCAAATATAATATTAACGAATTGTCGTTTTAAGAGTCAATTCGAGTTGGAACATTTAAAGCTGGTGTGTGAGATTGTTAATCTCTTTGATCAATAAATGCATCTAAATGAATTACCTTTCAAACTTCTGGTTGAATTATCTTTTACGAGAATTTAGCTAATGATACATTTGTACATTATTTAAAGTTTCTAAATTCTTTCCCATAGTATTAAGAAAATTGTCCAATCAAATTAACAATCAACAAACTGCATTATAAAATAACATCCATTTGATATAAAGATTCAAACTACTCATTTATTATCAACATTTTTTACTTTTCATCTCAGTCCATTGTGAAGGAACAATGTATTGTACTATTGGAATAATTTGATAGAAATGCGAAGTTAGCATGATGCACATTGGCCTTCCCTAAACAGAAATGAGAAGTATTTTGTTCTTAATTACATTAATTGTAGGTGTTTAACAAACAATAGTGTTAAAACATTTATCGACATCTCAACTAACATTTATTAAAAAGTTGAGACTTATGATCACTAGTATTAACAAGTCACACTGTCTAG
>CAIGRP010009228.1:0-25390 GCA_903798385.1 Fraxinus cuspidata | reverse complement strand
ACTACCACGGAATTTTACACAGCAACTTTTATATAAAGCAGCTGTAAATTTTAAGTATATTTTTATTATCAAAAGCTCGTTCAATCAATCAAGGTAAGATACTTTTGTCAAAGTTGTTAGTTTTTTTAAGCTTTTAAATTCAATAATTTATGCATGAATTGCCAGTGGACCTTCGGGTTCGACCTAACGAAATGCGAAATCCTTCAGGAATTCAAAATGAGAAATGATGGTATACTCCATAATAAGAAATGTGGTATGAATTGTCTATGTTATTGTTATATAATGGCGTATGGGAACTGCACGTATCTTACTAGGTATTTTTTTTTAAATACTCNTTCGACCTAACGAAATGCGAAATCCTTCAGGAATTCAAAATGAGAAATGATGGTATACTCCATAATAAGAAATGTGGTATGAATTGTCTATGTTATTGTTATATAATGGCGTATGGGAACTGCACGTATCTTACTAGGTATTTTTTTTTAAATACTCAATCTTTCTATAATTTTTCAGGTTAGTTCGGATCGATTGGAACTGTGACGAATAGTGCAACGGACTGCCAAGGGATTTCGACGTGCGAAAGACACTAAGTTTTTTTTTTCCGCCTTTAGATTTATTAGTTGACTTGTTCAAATATTATTATTGAATTAGTGAGTTAAGAACGTAATTATTTCTTTTAAAGATACGATTTCATGATTTAAATTTAAATTTATGAATGTTCCAATATTTTGTTTATTAAAGAATTCTACATTTTATCGTTTCACAAAGAAACTGAAATCTTGATAACACTCCAGTTTTTTTTTTTTTGGGGCGTTACATGGGCTGTACAAACAAGCCCAAATTTCTAGAAAATAAATATATGGAAAAAATGAAAATCTTATCTCATGTTTGGCACCATTTATAATGCGTTAATAATCGATCAATTTATTTTTTATTTACATATTTTTTATAGGATCCGTAAGTACTACCCACTTATCCACCACTCTTTTTTATTTATTCGTAACTTAAACAAATTATAAACAACTCCCAAACATGCTTTGTATATTCAAAAAGTAAGAAAAACCATATAAATAATTGAGAAAATTTGATATCTACAAGTTCTTAAACTCATCAACCAAGAAATTCATTAAAAGGAAATTTGAGAATATATTCCAAGGAATAAAAATAATTAACAACTTTAAGTTTAAAAAAAAAAAAAAATGTTATCAAGGAAAATCCAAGCCATAAATAATTAGTTTACCTACTGTTGAGATGAGATAAACATAACTATTTCAATAATATCACAGCTTTTGAAATTGATAATAGCAGGTCAAGTTACCAAGAGTTAGTTTGCCAACTGTTGATACGAGATGAACATAATTGTATCAGCAAAATCAAATTAGAATATGAATGCTGTGCATATATGTGCTTGTCAAATTTTGCATGTTTTTAGATGATATAGATAAATGATATCAAACTGAGGTATATGGGTCACGCTGCCTTGGTTCCATTCAATCTCTATACATTCTCAGAAAGTATCTCGAGACATTGATATGTAATTATTTCTTTATTTTTACACACTATTAATGATCAGTTTATTTTTTCATATTTTATTCAATCATCAGTGAGAGGAGGCATTGGTGATAGCAAAATTTTCCACGATCATAGGACTTTGACCTTGGGATAGGCAGATCAGGAGCCACATAAAGAGAACCTTTATATGTTACGAAATTTACAGAACAGTCAAATTACTAATACAATAACAAAATACATATCTAAAATAGGTTACCTGAGTTCCTCCACAGAATGCTTTAGATCAATGATCTCGAGCTGAGATTGTTTAATGATATCTTCCAGTGCACTAGCCTGCATTAGAACAGTGATTCATAAGAGGAAAAAGAAGATTCAGAAATCATTAGGGAATTTAACACTAAAAAGTTACTTACAAGAGCGTACACTTCATCCTTTTCTGTCTCTACACCACCCGATATATCTTTAGAAGCCTGAAACGTATTTTCCCCAAGATGTTTGCTGAAGTTATAATCTATCCCGGCCTCTCTTAATCCATTTTCTGCAACTTTAAACAATTCATTTGTTTTTGATGACAAGTCCACTGACATTCTTCTTGAGAAAGCACTTCTCAATAAAGAGTCAAGTTGTTCTTTCTCCGTTATGAATTGAGAAACCGTCTCATTTAGACTTTTCACTTCACGACTCTTCTCATCCATCAAATCCTTTGTTTTCTCAACAACAATTTTACTCAATTCATAAATAGACTCAATTCCGGCCAAAGAAGCCCTAAGATTTTCCTCAAAATCTGTTTCTTCTGCAAGGAACAACGATTCAGACAATTCTGAGGATTTATTAGTATCAACAATCTTCATAACTTCAAACATATTTTCATTAATTCTCGATACATAATTCAATTGATCCACCAACAATGGTCTTTGTGAATCAATCTTTGACTCATATTCTCTTGCTAACAGCCTCAACCTTGACATTTCACTCTCCGATGCCTCCTGCTTCTCAAAAAACTCACTTTCCAATTCAGCAAATTTCTCATTATTCTCATCCACAGACTTCTTCAAGCTCTCAATTTCCTCAGTTTTTTTCCCCACCTTCTCTCTCAATCCACTAATTTTCGCCTCGAGCTGAGAAATCTCAATGGCAATCTCATAATTCCTCTGCTCCATTAACTCCCTAGCCTCATTCCTTGACTTCACGTTCAACTCATTCTGCTTCAAAAGCTCCTCCACAATCTCATTCGTCCGCTTAACTACACCATATGCCACTGCTGGCAATCCCGAATATTTATTTGATCTTGGCAATCCATTTGCTCCAAAATCCTTGTAACTACTAACTTTCTTCGAAATCTTCTGAATCCCACTAACTAACATTGATGATCCCGTCTCCATTTCCACCCGGGACGAATCCTTAGCTTTCCCCAACTCCTCTAACTGTCTTAAAACCTCATCCTTTTGCCTCAGGGCCTCATCTTTGAACTTGATTTCCTCACTCAACTCTCCAGAAACCTTCTCCAATTTCCCCATTGTCTCCTCCTTATCCTTCACTGCCTCATCAAGCTGTCTCGAGCACTCATCGCGCTTCTTGATCGCCTCGTGGCAAAGCACTTTAAGCCTATTAAACTGAACCTGGAGGTCGTTCTTGGAATTCTCCACGGCCTGCCGAGCTTGCTTCTCCCGGTCAAGCTCCGCAAGAACTTCCCGGAATCTCTCCACCGAAACATCCTCAGGTGAAGGGCTTTTCATATCGATAGGCACCGGATCATCAGCCTCAACATCGCTCAAAACAGCATCGGCATCGGCATCGGCATCCTCATCCGTACTCGCCATTAATTAACAATTATATATAAACACACAAATTCTCACAAAATACAAAGTTTTCGCTATAAAAACCTTCTTTGATAACTCTATACCAACAATTCAAGAATTATGGAACGACAAATGAATTATGCGTTGTGGGTTTTGATTGGTTTTTGTTTATAGTAGCCCAGAAAGAAAAGTTTAGAGGATATTAATTAAGCTCACGAAAATATTACTCAATAATCGATTGAAGGAATATATATATGGATGATGATTATGAGCCACGAGGAGATCGTACCGTAACCTCTTAGAAGTCCAAACTTCGAACCAGAAGAGAAGTCCGATTACAGTAGAAAATAAACGAAAGAAACAAGGAAATGATAATAATATGCCATCAACCAGTCTCCCCAGTTTTACTTTAATTAATTTTCCCTTTGGACAATATTTAGCCCTTGCTCCACGTTATTTTTTTAATTTTTATTCTGCTACTCATTTTCAACTACACATTATTTAATAAAATAATATTTTCTATCACATAAATAACTCTTCCTTCTTTTCAACCGCATATTTCCCATCACATTATAAAAAAAATGTATTCTTGGTTTCATAATGTGCACCAAACAGGTCTTTAGAGTATTTTCAACATAGAGCATGTAATTTATATGAAAAGAAAATAAGTCTAGACAATATGAAAATTATTAATTAAATATGTATGATTAATAGAATTTTTAAGTTAAAAAATATAATAGTTTTTTATTTTTTTTTATTGATGGGTAGATAAAAGAATGGATAGATGAGATAGATAAAGATAAAGTGAATTACCTGAAAAATAAAAATCATCTGTTCCTAAAAAAATATTTTTCTTGTTTTCAATGAAAATATGGTTACGTGACGAAGAGTAAGAAAATATTTTTCATAAAAAAATGTCAATCAAAATAATTTGGACTAATGCTTTACAAAATTTGATGGAATACCCAATAACCTTATTGTATTGAGTAAATAATATTTTTTGATCAATTCAGACAAGGTAAATTTATTAAGCACATGTTTCGTGGGGATGCAAATTTAGAGAGTGTTTGGTGGGAATTTTTAGTGAATTGTGATAGAAGTTTTTAAAATGTGTGACTGAAAAGATGTGGGACCCATAGAAGATGTGGATAATATTGATTGTTTGACTTTAACTTAGATTAAAATCAGATTTTAATCTGACCCAAACATGTCATTAGATTCTTATTAAAATTAATGTCAATAATTAATTTTAATCATATGATCAATACTTTTTCAATAATATATTTCATCAACTTTTATCAAAATTCACAAAAAGTTTGATTTTGATCGCCACCAATCAGAGACTATTTGGTAGTGGTGTTTTAAATTTCATTTAATCCAAACTCACTTTCAATAACATTCTTCAAAAAAAAAAATTGCGCATAAACTAATAATTATTTTATACTTTTTAATAACATCCTCTAAAAAATCATTTTTTTTCACAAAATATATATTAAAAATATCTACATGAAACAGATCCAAAATCAATTGAAGTTGGATGTTTAGAACTATTATATAATAACATTCTATAATTTATTTAAACGTAGAATTAGTCTATTAACTTACTGATGACATGAGCGTTTTGATGAACAAGACGGGATAGGGAGAGGGAGAGGGAGAGGGAGAGGGAGGAAAACTAACTTGACTTATTTTGCTTGCTAAAGATTTCATTAGACCTTTCAGGAAATTTAACAATATAAAAGAAAAAAAAGAGTGACGATGACATTAAAATTTATTAGGATCCAGACTAGCTTGTGAATATCAAATATTTAAGTAAATAAATTTATTTCAAGTTCAAATAATAAATAAAATAAAGAGAAGGGATTTTCTCTCTCTCGTGCCCATGAGAGCACACATTTAAGCCCTGTTAGCTATAGATTAAAATTAGATTTTTAGTATATTTTAATAAATATTGATGAACTAAGTGATTGAAAAGTTGTGAGACATATAAAATATGTGATTAAAATTAATTGTTGATTTTGAATTGAAATTTTTATGAACTTTAATCTACACCAAACATGGATTTAGCTTGTTGTAGAGAGAAATTTTATAATGAAAGTATTTTATTAATTACCTTTTACAATTTTTATGTATAGGAAATCGTACGCGAGAAATTTATCTATTGTAAAATATTTATTTTCTTTCTTCATGGCATCGACACTCATGGGTTGAACATTTTCTCAATATCAGTATCTTTTGAAAATGCTAGAAAATTTGCAAAACAGGTGTTAAGTAGTGAGTTCGAGAATGGAGATACAACATATTAACTAATGTATATTGATATTACGTCGATCATTGCACTACTAAATAGAAAAGAGTCATAGTTGAAGCAAGTTAAAAGGGACGTCAATTACTCTTTAGGGTATATTTCACGGGACACTACTTTTTGATGAGTAACTAACAATTATATCTAACGTCAATTAGGCATGTCGACAAGTGCAAGGTAATTAGATCAGCTGCCTAGACTCGTAGTGGCATGTCACAAATAGTCTGAATGTTTGACGAAACTTAAATTATAATTTAAACTAAACAAATATCACTTCTTATAAAACTCACTCAATATTCTCCTATTGCATAAAATCCACATCTTATAACCACTTAAAGTAATGTAAGTGTTATGACTTACGTCCAATCGATTTAGGTTATAAATACTTTTAATATGATTAATGCATTTTATTTATGAAAAATCTATTATTTATTTGAATTATTATTTTATCAATTTAAATAATAAAGTTCGTAAATTTAGGTCTTAGCAATTTGTTAATCACAAGAAACTGTAATTGTGAGATAAAAATGACTTATGATTGAATCTTAAATCATCCATGTTCATAAGTAATAATGTGATACATATATCGTTATTATGGATAAACTATCACGTGTGATATTTTTTACTTGTGGAGTAAGTAAATGAGCTTACAAGATAAAGTGTACTGACACTTAAATGAACATATAAATATTTTGTCAACATAATAAAATATTAGTGACTTGTTGGAGAGATTCCTTATGAATAACTATTTGAATATCAATCGTTAATCTGTAATGTAAAATAGTGAAATTGGTCATTTGACTTGATATCATCATAGTTTCTTATATGATGACAATCATACTTTGGTGATATTTGATGTTGCTTTGTCAAGAATCGCTAATACGATATCGTTCGGATATGTCAATAATCATATAAATATTGTGAATGATCAATATAGAATTTGTCACTCTTAGATAGTAAGATATTGTGATCTACACTTTATTCAATTATGTTGATAGCGAAATTATTGGCCAATGTGTAGTCATAAGTCAAAAGGGTTTTTCAACTTACATTGACTTAATAGTGAGATGAACTATATGATTGATAATCAAAATTGAAACACTTGATATCTTGTAATTAATCAGATCATATTGACGAATGAATTATAGTTTCACGATAAACGAATAAGTTTGATTTTGTTATACCACATGATATTTCCAGTCACATGTGTTGCCCTAACACATTGCAGAAGTGGACGATGAATGTGACATAATGGGCTTGATTATAACGTATGAGCTCATCACACTTAATAAAATTAATCACATATGGGCTTGCCATAATTAATCTTGAATAATAACGTATCAGCTCGTCATACTTAATTGAATTAATAACATAATATATAGGCTTGCCATAACTAATCTTGAATAAGTGTATGAACTTGTCATACTTAATTGAAATAACATATGGGCTCGCCATAGTTAACCTTGAATAATAACGTATTAGCTCATCATGCTTAATTGAATTAATAACATATGGGCTAGTCATAATTAATCTTGAATAATAACGTCTGAGCTTGTCATACTTTCATTATAGATGTACTTGCAAGAAGTGGAGAATAAACATTTGCCTTGATAAAAAGTATATGGAAGCTATGATCTTACTGGTAATATATCCGCAAGTACTCTACATTCCAGGGTTGGGGCTACACCTTTCCATCCAAGTTTTCAATTAGAAAAGTTCCTGACCTTACTTCACCTGATATACGGTAGAGCCCCTCCCAATTTTGGCCCAGCGTGCCCGCACCAGGCTCCTTGAAAGAGAGGAAGACTCTTCTCAACACAAGATTCTCCCTTCTGAATGACCTCTTCTTGACCTTGGCATTGTAGTAGCTTGACATTTTTCTCTGGTAGAACCCCAATTTTATCTGCGAGTCATTTCTCTTTCTTTAAGGAAATTGAGCTTACACCGCCTTATCTCATCATTAGTTCGACTGGTGGTGCGAATTGCCCATAACACATGGGGGAGCTCGTCCACCCATGCCTCTTTTAGCACATCAAGTTTCTCTCTCAAGAGTTGCTTTACGATCTTGTTAACTGCCTCAACCTGACCATTTGCGTGGAGTTGATGAGGAGAAGAGAAATGTTTCTTGATACCAAGTTCATCGCACAAGTCTCTACTCTTGTTGTTGTCAAATTGTCACCCATTGTCTATTACGAGCAAGTGTGAAATTCGAAATTGGCAGATGATGTTCTTTCAGATGAACTTGGAAGTGATCGCTTCAATTATCTTCGCTAACGGATGGTGGAAAAATGCTGACATTTGTCGCATCATCTCACAAATTGCACTGCATCTTTTTTCAATGTTGGCCAGTGGTATCCCTGCCTTAGCACTTTCTAAGCCAGTGTTAGAAACCCATGTGGTTTCCACAGACTCCCTCATGAAATTTTCGTAGGACGTAATTGGCTTCTTTTCCTTTGATGGATCGCAAGAGTGGGGATGAAAAGCTTTTCTTATAAAGTACTTCCTCCTGAAGCACATAGTGGGCAACTTTGTACCTGTGTTTGTGGGATTCCTCCATGTCCTCAACAATGTTTGATCCTTGAGGTAGGCAATGATTGGTTGCATCCATTATGGGGTCCCTTTGATCCACATTACCTCTACTCCCTTAGATGTAGAGGGATTACTGAGGTAATCAATTGGCACAATCTTAAGCAATTCTGAATCTTTGCTTCTAGCCAACTTTGACAGAGCGTTAGCGTGCATGTTCTCAGCTCTTGGAATCGAGGTTAGTTCAAACTTTTAAAGAGATGAGCAAATCCATCACCTTTTTAAGGTATGCTGCCATGCCTTTATCTTTGACTGCGAAACTGCAATTGAATTGGCTTACCATCAGTTGTGAGTTACTACAAACCGCCAGGCTCTTAACCTGCATCTTTTGATAATCTGAGGCCTCCTAGCAACGCCCATACTCTACTACGTTAATAGAGGTCTTGAAACAGAAGCTCACCGCACAATTAAGTTTATGGCCCTTTGGGCTCTCTAGTACTACACCGGCTTCGGAGCACGTTTCTTTAGAAGACCCGTCAACAAATAGTTTCCAAGTTGGGGGGTCTTCTGGTTCTATTACTATGTTGATGTTTGTTGTCCTTTCATTGAATTCCACTATGAAGTCTACACTACTTGTCCTTTCATTGAGGTTCTTGGCTGATATAAAATGTTAAATTCGCTCAATTCCACTGCTAATTTCATTGGCCTCCCTAAGGCATCCGATTCTTGGAGCACCCGCTTGAAAGGAAGGCTTATCAAACACGTGTATATTGTGGGCCTGGAAATAAGGCCTCAACTTCCTTAAAGCAATCATGAGAGACAAATGAAACTTTTCCATATCCATGTAGGGCGACTCCGTTGGCAAAAGGGCCTTGATCACTGGTAGTTGCATACATCTTTCTCTCTCACTAGCACTGAACTCATGGCCATTGCACTTACGGCCAAATACAAGATCAATACTTCTCATTCATTGGGCTTTGAGAGGAGATGAGATTGCCCCAAGTACTTCTTCAGTCCTTGGAAAGCCTCCTCACACTTCTCATTCCATTGGAATTTCTTTCCTCATTTCAAGACTTTAAAGAATGGGAGACGCCTATCTGTTGCTTTGGAGATAAAGCGACTCAGCGTTGTAAGTCAACCCGTCAAACTGTGCACTTCTTTGGGCTTACAAGTAGACTTCATGTCCAGTAGGGCTTTGATTTTTTTGGGGTTCGCTTCTTGCCTCGCGGTTTGACCATGTAGCCTAAAAATTTCTCCGAAGCTATACTAAAAGTGTACTTTAACGGGTTCGCTTCATTCGGTACTTTCGTAAGATTTTGAAAATGGCCTCTTTACTAACATGTCATCAACGTACACCTCCATTGTTTTGCCTATGAGGTCAACAAACATCCTATTGACCAGTCACTGATAGGTAGCCCCAGCATTTTTCAAGTCAAACGGCATTACTTTGTAGCAATAGAGATCTCAATCAGTGATGAATGAGGTGTTCTCCTTGTCAACTGGGTACATGAGAATTTGGTTGTACCCTAAGTATGCACCCACGAAATTCAAGAGCTTATGCCCTACAGTGGAGTCAACCAACTGGTCGATCTTCAAAAGTGAAAAGCTATCCTTTTGGCATGCTTGGTTGAGGTTGAAGAAATCTATGCAAATTCTCCATTTGCCGTTGGACTTCTTTACCAGGATTGGTTTGGAGCTCTACCTTGGATACATTGCCTCCCATATGAACCCATTGCATATAAGTTTTTGCACCTTTTCTCTCAAGGCTTCGTACCGCTCCAGATTCAAGGCTCTTATTCTTTGCCTATGAGGGGGTGAATTTGGGGTCTACATTAAAGCATTAACAGTTGACTTTAAGATCTATGCCTACCATATCTTCATACTTTAATGTAGACATGTCTAATTTGTTAAGCATGAAGCCTTTTGAGCCTCATCTTTTCTTCCAACTCAAGTTCCTTCTCTACTTGTAGCATCTTTGTAGGGTCACGTGGGTCCACTGGAAAGGATACAAGCTCTTCAACTGGGGTCGCTTGTGAGTTCGATTCGATGGCCCTAGGGTCTAAATCCACATCGATAGCCCCTTCTTCAGGAACATCTATCATGTTGAAGTCTCCTCCTTGTTCAGGGGTAAGGCCTTCTTTAGGCGCATCACCATCGTGTCCAATAAGATCATGTTTATGCTGTGAGGCTCAGACTTTCTCAAGGAGCTGAGGTTGCATTCTCTCGAACCCACCTAATCTACTCCCATCGTAGAAATTTCTCTTTCTGTGGGAAACTTCATGCATAAATGGTGTATGGATGTAACAGCCCCAAGATCTTTCAATGTAGAAATGAGCAGCAAGTGGAGGTGCTCCCATTTCTATCACCATCGTGATTTTCCCTCTAGGAATAATGCTGTCACTAGTAAAATCGTATGGGGGTACGATCATGGAGATGAGCTAATGACCTATTATTATTTTATTATTGGTGGTTCCAAATAGAATGTTGATAGAACTTTCATTGTCCACCAACATGCGTTTGAGCCCATTTCTGGCTACGACGGCTCTTACCACCAAAGTGTCGCAATGGGGTAATGAACCCAAATAACATCTTCCTGCAAAAAGGTTATTGATGGGGCGTTCCTAGACCCATGAGGGGTGTTGTTGACCAAATAGTTCATCATAAGAGGACCATTGGCTTCTCTTGCACAATTTATCTAAGCATTAATTAACTCTCCCCTACACGTGGGCACCAATAATAGTCTCAATCTCCATGATGGGGGTGTTTTCTGCATCGGTAGGGGGTTCTCTTCTTGGCCTATTTCTTTCCTCGTCACGTTCCTGCCTAGGTGTTTCATCTCTGCGATGTCGCCTCACCTCATCACGTCCAGGTTCTTGTTCGTGCCTAGGTTGAGGTGTATTTCGTTGTACTTGGTGCATGTTTTTTCTCTTAACATGGGGGCCTGTTGGCTCCTCATAGTATGGTCTGGACTAGCAATTTTTAGTACTATGGCTATTGGTTCGGTGATAGGTGCAGTATTGCCTATTTCTATGCTCTTTGCTCATTCCTCTACCTCTTTCCCTGGATTAATTCGATTGCCTTTGGGCCTCAGATCCGACCTCTTCATATACCAATAAGGGTACTGTATTTGAGGTGGCAGTGGCTATTGCTTGGCCTGAGGTGAGGGCAATGGTATGTCCCGCTTGGGTCCATTGCTGGTTTACCAAGTGTGATACATGACCCTGCCGTTATCTCTAAGGCGGTTGGAGTCCCAACAAACTTTGAATCAATCAGCTCCTCGTTGAAAATCTCGCTCCTTATCATTTCCACCAGGCATCTTAGGAGGTGGGGTTCTTCTTTCACACGTCTTTCCAAAAGAGGATGTTCATGCTGATGCTTCCTTTCAAAGCTGAAAAAGCCTCTCTATCCGTGACCTGCTCGTAATATGTCAATTTATCCGTGAATTGAGCAGGTAACTTTTCAAAGTTTTACATGCCTGCTGTCTCATGACCTACAACCTTTAGATTGGGGCTTCTCCTTCTTTGTTAGACAAATATTGGTTCAGAAAAGCCTTCTTGAGATCCAGTCAACTTCTGATGCTGCCAGCTGGAATACAGCTAAACAAAATTTTTAGCAGCCCCAATTAATGTAAGATGGAAAGCTCTGCACTTTAGCACTGGCTAGACTCCTCTAAGAGACATATGGGTCTTGTAATTATTAAGGTACTTCACTGGGTTGCCCTTTCCTTCGTATTCGGGTATCTTTTGTAGCATAAAGTGATCTGGAACATGGGCGCTTCTTAACTCCTGAGAGAATGGAAGACCTTAGTCATCATCATCCAATTCAAAAGATCTGCATGAACCATCTAAATCATCACCTTCATCTTGGTAACGAGGGGGTCGAGAAGTTTCCACTTGATTTCTTAAGTTCACAGCGTCTCTCATCTCCCGCATATCTCTAGGAAGGGGAGGAGGAACCCCCAGAGGTGTCCTTGATCACGTTTTGGTCCTATTTGAATGTGGGTGACTGATGAGACCTATTTTTAGGCCTTAATGGTCCGATCCTGTCAAAAACATTGGTGATCTCCGAGGTCTACGTTCTTAAGCATATTCTGGGAAGAAGTTACCTTTTTGTGGCGCGTTGCCACTGGGTCGATTAGTGGCATAATTTGTGGATTTATCCATATCCACTTCCCTTTCTACTAGGCTAAGCTCCCTTCTATGCACTCGAGGATAGGTCTGTATCACTTTCCTCACCTTCTTAGGGAAACGCTCCATGCTCAGGCATTTGATACCATGTATATCGATGCATTTGCATAAGCAACTATTGCATGGTAGCATTCTGCTAGGCCACGTTTCTCATGTTCGTGGCCATTTTCCCCACTTTCCTAGCTAGGCGTGCTGTGGAACAGCCTCATCGGTGTTGGTGATGGGATGATGCATGTTCACATTTGTTCGGAGGACTTCTTGTTCAGAAACCTCTAGTTGTCTATTTCTGTCTTGCGAGTTGTAGTGGCAAGAGCTCATAATGTGTATTTGGCTTTGAGCTAAAGACAAGTTTTTTAGTACTCCATTTATACATCGGTCTTCTCAAACCAGGCTTTTCATCAAGGTTCTGCTTATTTTGGGTGGCTTTCACTACAAGGACATTTGTGGTTATAGTGTCCAGTTTTCCACAGACAGTGCCAATCTTTGACCCCAAAAAATGTTCCACTAATGTAGCTAACAAATCCCATGGCCTCTCACGTCTATACAAGCTTGGTTTTTACACACTTAAACAAATCGTTAGTCACACATGGCCTTCTCTAGAAGGGATGGAGTTAGTCACGAGCACTCCGACGGTCAAGTCAATTGAAGAAATAGTTATATGAGTGTGAGAGAGCTTTAAACATGAGCCTCAAATATAAAAAAAAGGTGTCGACTTTGGGGAGAAAAAAGTAAAAGATAGGATAGCTAGATTATAACTTTAAGAGTCTAAACTTGCATTACCCTTTAATGACACTAAGTGTGAGCTTTTATACTTGAGCAAGATGAATAGAAGCCGTTGGATGACAACGCGCGTGGCCTCATCCAAATGACTAACATTTCTTATCATGGACATCAATCAATCACAACCTTAAATGCAAATGCCATTTTTGTAACCATAAGGCCTAGCTTGTGGCCTTAGACTTGACCAAATAGGCTATCGGCGGCAGTGAGTTGTCATGTTAGTTGCATAGTACAAGATCTAAATTGGCTTTTCCATGGGGTTCGCTTGTAATGGGGTTGATCGAGCTGCGCCTCGCGAGGAAATCATGTCGTCCACGCTCGAGGATCAGTTCAACTTCGCCTCGTGTTAGTGTACAACACGTGGGATCGCCGAACCTGTTGCCATGTAAATGATTGAGACCACGTGGGGTCCTTGTGTAGAGAGGCATAACAAGATTGATTTAGAGGGAATAAGAAATATTTTGAGTAGATTTAAGGGGAGTAGTAGTATTTTAAATAGGGGTCGGATGGCTATTTTGATATATTTGGCTAGTAAACATTTGATTCTGAATGCATGTTGTATATTGATATTATATTTGGTGTTTTGAATAATGCTGATATCACATTTTGATGTTGCTAGCTCGAAATGTTATTTTTACTGATTAAATATTTTGAAGGAATTCTATCTCAAGTTTTGCATATTTTATCTTATCAGTTTTCACGTACTTTTATACTTAGTATTTATTGAGTTGATGTGTTTTAGGAAACACGTGTGACAAATCAATTGACATGCAATAGTGGTTTTGAATCATTAGGTTGATATGAGTTAGATTTTGTTCATTGTGTATATAAAATAAATGTCATGGAATGCCAAATGAGAAATTTGTGTATGTCTAAAGTGTATTGACTAAGTTCCGTCTCCAAAATGTCATTTAATCGAGTGGTATTTAGGGTTGAGTTGTCAGGTGTTTGAACTGTTATTGAAAGCGTTCAATGTTAACTCAAGATGATCTAGTAATGTCCAAAAGCGCTTGAAGCACGCCCAAAGGCCGTTCGAGCCACTTTTCTAGTAATGGATCGTAGACGTCTGCCCCAGTCCGCTCGAGCGGCTGCGTTATTTGGGAAAACTCCAATTCGTGATTTTTAGCCTTTTTATAATCTCAAATAACCCATAACTCTATTTTTTGTTGAGCCTTTATTCATTCAAGAGAACATTTTGTTGAAGATCGATTACTTATTTTATAATTATCTTACCCAAACTACAAGATCAAAACATCTCAATTTCAAAAGATCAAAAACACTAATAAACTCCTATCAAATAACTTTCAGAGTTCTAAAGATCCGGAGAGGTGATCGAAGTTTCGATTCGTGATGAACGGTTCATTATTAGTGATCCATGAGGGGAAAAGAAATCTAGAGGTTTTAGAGCTAGTGCTGTAATGTACAATTGAGTTCTTCAATGATTACATGTTGGAGGTCAGAGTCTATTAAAATTTAGTTTTGTCTTGACCAATTCTCTAAATTCAATCTTTTCTAGTGGATTATTTATTGGCATGTGTGCCCATATATTTTTCTTTTGAAATAGTTTTTCAAGGATTTTTCTTTTGTAAACCATTCTCAACGTTCTTTATTTTACTGTTTTGATATTTATACTCAATTGATTGCTACAGTGCAAATTGTTCTTAATTCATCTAGAACTAATAATGTGTGATATGTAACTTGTTGCAAGTTATTATTGGTTAATTTTTTATTTCACATATTACGCACATTTACTCCTTTAGGTGTTAGTTGGATCGAACTTCTTTTATTGCACACTTTCGTGTTTGTCTTCTTAGAGTCTAGTGCCTTGAGAATATTGCTAACCATAATTTAAATTATTTAGTTGTATGCATTCAACTAGATTCGCTGATCATCTCTAGATGTTCTTAGAATCGGTCTTACATTTATACAAGGATGACATCAATTCTATATCTAGCTAATTATAATTAATTTCTTGGAAATGAACAACTTTAATTTTCTAATATGGTTAGCTAGTTGACCAAAAATGGCTATCGTGGTGCCTCGTGGGAAAGGTTACGTATTCATATTACTTAGACACCTACGCGTATTAAACTCTTTCTTATATTAATTATTTGTGGAATGTCAATTTGTAGTCTCATTTTTCTTTGTGCTTCCCTTCTATTGCCAGTTTGCCCAAATTTCAACCTCCACGTTACCGCGCAATTTCTCGAGAGAGATTGATAGCCGTGATTGACTTTTGAATAGCTTAAGGTAAAACCCTTTTACATTTATTTTAGATATATAAAGATAGAGTTTAAGAAGTAGGGTTCAAGATAGGTTCTTTTATTTTAAAAAAGAGCCTTGTTAAGAATAAAAATTAATTATCGTTTCATATTTAGGGCCTATTCGAGCCCCCCCTTTTTTTTGTGTATAATGTATTTTAAAATACTAGATTGATGAAGAATGTGTAGTTAAAAAAAAAAGGAAAAAGTTTTTGGATTGTGTATAATATTATTTTATTAAAAAACGTGTGATTGAAAAGAAAAAATCGTATTTTGAAAAAAAATAGGAATCAATCCGGGGCTTAATAATGTGGGATTTTGAGCTCTAAAAATTATATTACCCTGCTCTATGGGGATTAAAACTAAATTTTTGGTATATTTTGATAAAAATTGATGAAATGTGTGATTAGAAAGTTGTGATTCTTTTAAAATTTATAATTAAAATTAATTATTAACTTGAATTTAAATTAAAATATTGAATCTTTGTGATTTTTATAAAATTTATAATTAAAATTAATTATTAAATTTAATTAAAATTAAAATATTTAATTTTAATTTTCACAGGGGCTCTAAGTCTCGAGTTTCGTTTAGAAAGTCAATTATTTTAAGAGGAAGAGCCTAATTGATTACATTTATGATGATCTGTTTTTTTCATCTTTTCCTTCTTACGGCTGCGATTAGTTTTGAGCAATTGACTTGAAGCCGCCAGACTTTGAATTTATGGTCTTCTTATTCCATTATTCCTTTTTTCTTCATTATAGTTTTGTTTTAAATTATTCATCCTGAATTGACCGTTGTGTTTATATGTATAAGGTACTTAAGATTCATATTGCTAGAGAAATATTCACACTTAAAAATATCTGATTATTGTGTAAATTTTCTGTAAAAGTTTAGATTTTCCAGGTGCGGTTTAGATTTGGTTTTGATTTTAATCTGGAAATTTTCTTGGGAATAATAAAAAAAAAAGTAGAGTTTGTTAAATTGAAGGACTTGTTTTGAGCAATTTTGAGGTAATGGGAGGAAGAAGTTCGAGCTCTAGAAGGTCTTCATCCTTTGGTTCATCTTCATTTGATGATCATGGCTATCTACAGTCTCCATACACTCATCACAACTCGTCTACGCCTCGGCACCACCACCATGCGTCGCCGATGTCTAACGGCTACGGGATGCGGACCCCGCAACCGCGGCGGGTATTGGATAGGAAATTTTCAAGAATTGCTGATAACTACACAACTTTGGATCAGGTTAGGCCATCTGAATCGTTTCAATTATCCCAAGGAAAAATGGTTGGTTAATTTTATGATGTACTTATAGGGTGTCTTAATTTATGATTATCAAGTAAGTCTATGTTAGTCAACTTTCATTTCTGCATATGAAATTAGAACATGTATCTTGTATTCCCACTATGCGTTTGTATTTTGTAATATTCACACAGCTTCAAATCCAATTACTTTTTTTTTTTTCAATTCTCAGTCTTGCACAACTTTCGTAAATGAGCGGTGGTGATACTTGAACTTATGACATCTATTTGCTGTAGTACGTTGTTGTAGATACTTAAGTTGTGGAGGGGAGATTTTATTTACTGAAATTTAGTTTTCAATACGCACGACACTGTTCATGGTTTATGTTACTCCCATTTCCCTCATTGCTAGTGCATGTATCTCTCTTGTTTCCTTTTCCATCTGTGTAAAATATGAGAAAAATGATCTTGTTGTCATCCTTAATCTTCTTGTAATCATCCACTCTTGACTGCTACAATGTGAAACTTCTTACTTGTTGAGAGAAAAGGCATAGATGCAATGTTTCTTTGATTGATTAATATTACAGCTTTGGGTCTGAACCCATATTTCATAATATATAATGTCATTTTACTTTGTAACTTGAGAAAAATCTTATGTACACACCAAAACTTCTTTTGCGATTTTGTATTATTGGATAGTTTTTCTGAAATTAGTCTTGGATGGTCTTCATTAGGTAAAATGAGTGATTCTGATAGGCCTCCAATTCTAGAAGATCCCGGAAGAATTGAGAAGAATATTTATCAACAGAAAAAGTGGGGGGAAAAATTAGTAGAAAGGACCTATAAATAGAGAGGCAACCTGTAGGATAGAGGGAGGAATGGAGTGAGTGAAAGTGAGGTTTAGGAGAGAGTAGTCCTCTAGAATGACTATATGTTATCTTCCTTATCTGTAATCAGTTTCAGTATTCAATAAGAGTTTTGCTTATACATATTATGTTCTCTGTTTTTCCCTGTTAGAACCTTAACAGATTCATAGCTTTATTTTCCTCAGGTTACAGCTGCACTTGCCCAGGCAGGACTAGAGTCTTCTAATCTTATTGTTGGCATTGATTTCACAAAGAGCAATGAGTGGACAGGTTCATTCTTAACCTTTTTACTTTTTAGTGACTGGTATTCATGACTTCAAACTTTAGGCTAATATTTTTTTTCCTAAAACCAGGGTCGAGGTCGTATAATCGGAAAAGTTTACATCACATTGGAAATGGCCAAAATCCCTACGAACAAGCGATATCCATAATAGGGAAAACCTTATCCGCCTTCGATGAGGATAACTTAATTCCATGTTTTGGATTCGGAGATGGTATTTTTTCTAAAGCGGCTTTGATGAATTTATTCTTAAAATCATTGTTGGTTCCATTTTTGGCTCAGAGTAAAGCTCTATCGCCCGTGTTTTCTTGCAGCCTCAACGCATGATCAAGATGTTTTCAATTTCTATTCAGGTGGAAGGGTTTGTGATGGATTTGAAGAAGTACTAAGAAGATACAGGGAACTAGTTCCCCAACTTCGACTATCAGGTACTTGACATTGAACCTTAGAAATTCATTGTGAATCACAATTGCGGAGTTAAGACGATCATTGCACGATTACTATGCAGTACTAGATAGGACTGAAAATTATAATGAACAAGTTTTTTTAGCTTCTCTGTACTTCCTTATTACTGTCTGGTACTATGCAATTCTCTCTGCCAAACGTGCCAAAAATTTCATGAGCTTCTGAATTCATTTGAATTCTTACCAGGTCCAACATCATTTGCACCTATTATTGAAATGGCTACAACAATTGTTGAGGAAAGCAGAGGCCAGTACCATGTCTTGCTAATAATTGCAGATGGCCAGGTGATTCCTCGATTTTCAGACGTTTGAATTCAGTATTGAATAGGACTAGATACAGTGGACAAGATTTCAACATATTTTTACTTCCACATTCAGTCAATTTTTTTCTTGATTTTCGTTAACCCAAAAAATAGCAAATATCTGTAGTTTCGTACCTGCTAATGTTAACACTTTAACTGGAATCGCTGTTGATTCAGGTGACAAGAAGTAGCGATACTCCACGTAACCAACTTAGCCGGCAGGAGCAAAAGACTATTGATGCTATTGTCAAAGCTAGGTAAACATATCGTTTGCTCAAAAGTTTCTTGCAATTCCATTCTAATAATGTCTGTTCAAGTGCAGTGATTATCCCTTGTCAATTATAGTCGTCGGGGTTGGAGATGGTCCTTGGGACATGATGAAGGAGTTTGATGACAACATTCCTGCACGCGCATTTGATAATTTTCAGGTAAATAACATAAGATTTATCACTAAAAACTGCATATTCTGATTTTTGAAGATCGCTGAAGTGAAAATATTTGCATTTTTCCGTGTTTCTGCTAGTTTGTAAATTTTACAGATATCATGTCTAAGAATGTGGATCCATCAAGAAAAGAAGCGGAATTCGCTCTCTCTGCATTGATGGAAATACCTTCTCAATATCAAGCCACTCTTGAACTCAACATATTGGGGTAAAGAGTGAATAAATCTATCTGATATTGTTTATTAGCTTTAGACTTCAGTATTAAAGACGTATGGCTTTCTGTGTTGTGCAGTCATCAGACTGGAAATGACCCAGGCAGAGTTTCTCTTCCACCGCCTGTTTATGGCAGAGCTTCTTCGACCAATCGATTTAGACCTTACCCGTCAAGCAGTTTCCAGCGACATGTGTCCTATGATCCCGCCAATGACACAACTGCTTCAAGGGCCTTATCGTCGAGCACTGTTTATGACAGTAAGGTAAGAGACAATTATCATATGAGTTGTGCTGGGGACAATTGCAAGTATATGTATTTGCACATCAATGTAAGATGGGGTTATCCCGAGCTCAATTTGGACCAATGTTCATGTTGTTGGATGGAGTGGAGTCTAATTCTATTTTCACTTATGCCTCGACCACAATATTTGGAACATAATATTAGACACTATATGGCAGATGCTAAACATGATTTAGGTTTCTTTTTCTTCCTCAATTCTGTTGAGTACACTCTAATCGACTGTACCGAACTTTCCACATAGTTAATTATTAAAAGGACCAATCCCTTTTCCTGCTTATTTTTGAACTTCTAATTTCAATTTCTGTGAAAAACAGGTTTGTCCCATTTGTCTCAGTAATTTAAAGGACATGGCTTTTGGATGCGGGCACCAGGTAAATGATACCATGCTTCTACTACTCATAAATAATAATAATAATAATAATAATAATAATAATAATAATATTATTATTATTATTATTATTATTATCTAATTAATGTCACATGATTTATATTCTTACATCCTGTTTTTGATATTTCTGGGCAGACCTGTTGTGACTGTGGAATAGACCTTGAAATTTGTCCAATATGCCGGAGCTCAATCACAACCAAAATAAAGCTATATTCATAGACAAGAATGAGTAGGTACTCTTTAAAGATTTTCTTAAACTCATGGTGCCTAGAATTAGTTATAATCTGGACGAATGAAGAAGGTTTGAGTACACGCTCTATTCACCTATAAATCGACTTTTCTTTGTTTTAAGTTTCCTTTCTTAATTCAAACTTTTAACAAACGTGTACCATCGTAGGGAAATGACTAGCTAAGCAATGAGAGGACATGTTTCGTGTGGTTTTTATCGAACACAAAGATTTCGACTACGTGCTATCCGATATCAAAGTGAGCTTCTAAAAACTGCCTGCACGAGTTCAAGGAGCACCGCTTGTAAAAGTGTCCGAGAACACGATGATCAACACGTTATTAGGCTTGAAAGCCTGTAGGAGATGGTGTAGTGATTTTTTTTTTTCCTGTAATCATTGTACATAGATGAATAAACATTTTTTGTTGAAAGAAATGACGTGGTAGCAATTAGATGTGTGCTGATAGTTTAATGTATTGGCTTTTCTTGTATTTTTCAGGTTTGTAATTACATGTTTTGCAATCTGGTATTTCTCATTGCACATTGTACAATTTGAAGGCAGTTTTGTCTGCACTTGTTTCTGTAATAAAGAGCCTATTATCTCACTCGGTTGGGTGATAATTATAGATTCTCATTTGTAATGTAATTTTTTTCTTTTTTCGCTATGTTTATTTTATGTTAGATTTACTGAAACACGTTAAACAACATTAGAAAGTAGAACAAACCATGTAAATTCGAGTCTACATTTCTCTCTTTCAGTTCGATTTGTCAAGACCACATTGCTATTCTGGACGGGAAGTCTGAGAACATGTTTAACTATCTAAGTCTGCTGTACCCTTAATTAATTTCAATCGATGAACTTTACAAATAATTGAAGTGATTTTATGTATGAAATTGATTAGTATATTGAAACAAATTTGTAAGATGCAAAAGCATTCTACCAATGATATCCCATTTTTTTTACTTGTAGGATTCAGTGAATAGATAAAGGGGCTTTTAAAAACGATACATTCATTCACTATTTTACTATATGTTTCTATTATAAGTAAGAAACTTTCTTATTTTATCAACAAGGGAGAAGTTAACTTCAAACAATTTTGACCAACAAAAAATTTAGTCATACTAAACTTAGCCAAACATACCCACTGTCAAGGATTTTACAGCGGATGTGACATTTTATTATTGGGAGTTGGCCAAAAAAGAAAAAAAGACAATCATTCTAGTGCGCAGCACGGATTCTCGCAATTATTTGAATGATATAGAAGTAAAGAGGATTATAATCTCTAACATACTGAATAGTGGCGATTACCTACAAGAAGAAAATGTAACAATTTTGACACGGATGATAAAAACATAATATTCAGTAGAATTTCTCTAGTATATCTAAGCTCGTTTTACAAAATGAAGCACATGAAGCTGATAATGAGATGTTTTCGAAGAAATAACTGCCATCACTTTTCTACCGCTAAATTTAATTGCATTCCCCCCTCCAATCACTTCAACCATTTCTCTCAAATCAATGATGTAATCTTCGTGAGCAACATCTCTGCATGTACAACAAATTTCAGCAACCTCATCAACGAACGTATAATAAATGTGAAAACATCGTCAAGAAGGTATTTTTTTCCCAAGAAGGATTAGGGAATGAAGATAATATCCGTACTTTTTTGGAAATGAATAACCCTTCTCGCTGATAAATGGTTTCTCAGGTACTCTTGATTTCCCTGAACAACAAATCATCAACAAGATTGTATAAATCACGGCAACTTATATAATACGGGAACATTATCGAGGATTACAAAGACAAGCCTGTGTTATTACACAGATATCAACATTGCTTCCACTTCCCAAGTCATTTAACATGCCTGAGGAGGATGGCCTCAGCAACAAATTTATCCCTTCGCCCCCCCTATAAAATAATTTATACAACCAACATGAAGAATTGCATTTATTAAGCCAATGTTTGATGGCCTTTATTTCAAAAAAATAGAGTTTTGATTAGTGATTTTTTGGAGAATGTGTGTTTAAAAAGTAGAGAAAAATTTTGAGTTTACGTGTAAAATATTTTAATGTCAATGTGTAGTTGAAAATTAGTATGAAAATTTAAGAGTTTTATTTAAAAGGGTGCCAAGCATGGGCTACTGAAGACTAAATTTTACTAAATAAATGTCACATCTCTAATAGCTTAACCTTTTTTATGAATTGGTTCAACATAATATTGATTTATACAAAGTTCTTGGATCAGGTTTTGTTGCAACCCATGTATAAAAAAATTGCACAAGTTAGGCAATTAACTAAAAAATGAATCCAGCATGCATGTGATGGGTAAGTGTGCACGAAGATAAAATTTAAATGAATTTATCCTCTTTCTAATAGCGTTGGACCTCTAGATAAAGTACTTCAACATTAAGTTCCTATTTGGTAGAAATTTTAATCTAAATTAAAGTTAATAATTAATTTTAATTACATTTTTTATAGGTCTCATAACTTTTCTATCACACATTTCATCAAACTTTATCAAAATTTATTAAAAAAATTATTTTAATCCCTACCGAACAATGACTAAGTATCTATGCTATGAAAAAAGAGCTTAAGCTAAACCCTTTTACGATATTTTGACTTGAAAACAGCCATTGCAGCAAGAGACCCAAAGCCCATCGTAGCAAATGGGAATGAGTCCACTGAACCATGTGGATATATCTGGGAAGTCATTCAACAATATTATACCTCATATGTGAAAATATCGAAAGCAATATTTTGACAAATCCTGCGAGTCAAAAATAATTCACGGTGTGTAAATATGGGCCAGTGACATCAATTCCACCGAGCACCGAAGCAGCCAAGGCATGTCCTTCGTAGCTGGTTAAGAAACAAAATGTAAAGTTCATTTCAGTATACAATATTCTCTATTAGCAAGCATGCTCTGTGCTCATTTGCTGACCCAAAAAGATGAGACTTCAACAATGAAAGAGATGTAATCATCCTGGACTTGCGACAAGTATGATAGCAGTGTAGCTTTAGCTGAGAACTGACCATATCTAGTAAAATAAAAGCCATCAAGTAACTGGACATTTTCTCAAGTAAAAATCAGCCATATGCAAATTTGTATGTGTAAAAGTTTTGCAAGAAGTCGTCAATAACACCAGTTACTGGCTCTGTATCTGCTGCAGATCTAGCTCCTTAGCAATAAATATTATTTAGGGGCAATGTAATGAATCTGTTCACAATTCTTGCAACAATGGGTCCTGCAGTGGCTCGTGTATCTGCTCCAAGAATGACACCATCCTGCAGCATACAAGTTAATATAGAAGTGTGAGTTACTATGTATGTTAATAAACTGTTTATGAACACTTAAATCATTTTTTATCCACTCATTTCGAGGGATCCACAAGTGCTACACACTTACCTAGCACTCATTTATATCTACTTATAATTTAAATCGCTAATAACACTTCACAAACATACCTTAACATCAATAAATCCTTTTTATTGACCCCATGCAAGCATTCACAAAATGGGGAACAAAAAAGATATAGCATTATACATCCAGAACTGGACTTGGTTTCAGAATGCTTTCAATATCTTCAACTGGAGTCATGCGCGGATGCAGAAATTTAAAGTTAGGGGGGCACAATCGAACTTGCAAAGAAGTTGGGAGAAATTTTACAATCGAAAATTTACGTCCAAAAAAAATCATAATCCATGTAATTTTGCATCCAAAAAAATTAAATGATATTTGACTTTTATGAATGTAAAATTTCGAAAATTTTTGATGTCATTCCATATAAAATTTCCTAATAAAATGATGAAAATTACATTAAGAAATTTGTATCGGAAACATAATAAATGTTAATGAGTAATTGATTTTTTTTTTTTTAAATGCAAGTTAGACGTATTTCTTTAAGATTCACGTTTAACGTATATTTAACTATTTTCGATATCTGTTTGGACTATTCGATATGGCCATAATGTAGTTCTCGAAATAAGTTTTGAGATGACATAAGCAATTTGTAGATTCGATTAGCGTATGATCGTCGGAAAATTTTTAAAATTAGCATGTTATCGAAATTCAAATTTATTATGATTTTGCTTTTGTTTGGTGGAGATTAAAATCAAATTTCTAGTAAATTTTGATAAAAGTTAAACATTTATGGATTCCATGAAATATGTTATTAAAATTAATTGTTAATTTTGATTTAGATTAAAATTTAGATTTCAATCGGTACCAAACATGATTTTATATTAAAAAAAAATTCTCAAAAAGTTGGGGGGTCACGTGCCCCCCAAGACCCCCGGGTCTACCCCTAACTGGAGTTTAATTGACATACCTAGTTACTACCATCAATATATTGGTGTGCGAAATTTACTTTTTGTGTGTGATATTTGTTGTTGAATGTCCTTTTTAAATTGACTAAAACAGAAAAAGAATATTGAAACTGCAGAAGGTGATAGTTTACGGAACCAAAATGCTAAAATTTTAGGGAAATTATATTCACACAACAATTTCTTACATTTGCACCACATTTTAATTACAAGAAATGTTTTCAATATTTGCTTGCTTTTGCTTTTATATACTCAACTTTTTCTTATTGCATTATCATTCTTAACCTTGAACTAGTTAATATATTTTACCTCTAATCAAGATTTTCTTCCAAATATTCTAACGTGCACTGGAAAGATGGGCAAATATTTGTTTAATTTTTGTACTAGTTTTTTGCTGCCATCTAAGAACATCAATGCCCCTGCAACCCAACAAGCCTAAATGTCTTCAACTTTCAATCACTTAGGCAGGCATCAACCTATATAGGGAGTAAAAATCATGATATGAAACAGCTTCCTCGCAAATCCACAACATAACACTCCCATGAAAGCTCAAGACACCCCCAAAATTAATGTTTTCTAATCATGGCTTTAATGATTGTACATTATACAAGGAAAAACGAAAGAAAAATATGAAATAACAAAAAATGTAAGTTTTTAAAAATTATTGATGTTTTGAATACCTCAAGACTTATAAAGACTTCTAAATTGTTTTAATTGAATACATTGTGACTTCTAATTTTTTTTTTAAAGTTCAATAAAAGTCTCGCTTAAATATACCAATATTTATAGAAAGTCTCAATAAGTGTACATTGAATACCCTAAACTTTTTAAATCCCAAAAAGTCTTTTAAAATCTAAATTGAATACACTTCTCTTATATTTCATTAAGCTTAAATAGAAGGATTAACCCATATGTCCGGAGATTTTTTGACAAAAGTTTACATCCACTTACATGTGTGGGGCCCATCGGAATTA
>CAIGRP010009224.1:0-23759 GCA_903798385.1 Fraxinus cuspidata | reverse complement strand
TTTTAAGCTTAGCCGTCCAACTCGTGAAGTATATAGTTACTTCACAAATGACCAAAAGAAAGAAAAAAACTACTGCTAAGTGAAGCTATCTGGGCAAATCTATGAGGATGGTGGGGGAGGAGAAGAAGGGGGGAGAAGTAGTTTTTATTTTTGGTTATTTTTAAGTAAGATTGCAATTTGTTCTTTATTTTTCTTCTCTTTTTTTTTGCTTTATTTAAATAGAAGGGTATATTGATCATTTTACGTCAAAAAGGGTGAAAAATGATGTCTTCCGCAATGAAACGTTGAAATAAGGGTGAAAATGCCAAAAAATGAAACGTATGGACGTTTTCCGCAAGAAGTGCCAAACGTAAGGACGTTTTGTGCTATTAACCCAAAAAAATTTAAGTTAGTCAAAAGGTAAATTAATGAATGCTATATTGTTAAACCATTTTGTCTAAAAGTCTAAGACCATAAGGATTAATGACATTCATTTTAAAGAAATTATGTTATTAATAAGTGTACGATAAATCGAGTATAAGCTAAATTTATTTATGTTTATAAACAAAAACCACTTTTTATTCACACATTTAGATTAACCCACAAATAATACTCATTTATATCTATTTATAAACACTTCCCTCTCGTATAGAATCTCATATTGTAGCTTTACGATAGCATCAACATTCCCCAATCCTATGGTACTAAATGGCTCAAGAAATCTTAGTTGTAAATGGTTCGAAAAGATCCACGAGGGATGATGACGGGCAGGGGTCCCCAATACATACATACATTGCACCTTGACGTCATGTTTAACACAAGGGTAGTGTGAATAGTATTATTAGATTTTGAAGGATTAAATTAGTTGTACACACTTAGTGTACATTAAATTTGACACTTCATGTATTATCAAAATCTGTGTCATTGATTGTTTAAGTGTTGTTAAAATCAATGTGTAAAAAGCTGTCACCTCACGATAATATCAAATTTAATGTCAATAAAGATGTACATATAGCATGATTGGATTTTGAATATGTGGAAACGATTGGAGTCCAACTGAATACATCAAGCATTTGAATTTTCTTCAGGTTCAGGTTCAGCTTCATCACCTTCAGTGTCCACTTCTAATTTCCCGTTGTTTGTTTTTTCAGGTGTCAAAACTCGCCCAGTCATAGGATCAACCGGGCGTGTGTCTCGTGGGCCACCTTTTCGTCCCATTGCTAGCATTGGCGGTGGAGGCAATAAGCCTGCACGGAAAAGAAGGCGTTCCACAGGTTCTGAAGGTTGGGCACCAACTGAGAGCCAGTATCTGCACAATCAACGTACATAAGAGAAGAAAACAATAAAAGAAAACTTGTACACTCCATTGAAAGAGTAAATCACGATTAAGAAGCATTTTATCTTTTTCCCAACCAACTGATTTGCATCTCCGATGATGTCGAATAGGTAAAAGTTGCATTAATGCAGTACACAATCTTGAGCAATGTTTCATTTGGCAGAATAAAATAACCAAATGTAACGTGCAACTTCAGAGAACACAATCACTAAAAGTACAATGTAACTTCAGATTCATTAGTGGAATAATTTTGAAGGTAAATTTGAAGAACCAAATGAAGCAAGTAAAAGGTTCAACCAATCATTTGAAATTTCAAATATAGGATATATTTGGAAAATTGCATCATGGAAAAGAAACGAGTGATGCATTTTTCTAATGCTCTTCTATTTTTCGTGTTATAACTGATAAGCTATTAAGAAAGACACAGCACCTCGCGCGATTTGGATGCTCTACTACATTACTACTTCGTAAGATAGGTGCAAGCATTTTGGGCTAGTTGGCTGATACCAATATAGCTAGTGTTAATTGTCTCACCCAGATTTTTAATCCCATATCATTGCAAGAAACAGTTAGAAGTGTGCATATTCCTGCCGCGGCTACAGAAAGGTGCATTGAAAAGAGGGATTACAAATAGATACCAATGAGAAAAAAAAAATTCTACATGTCATGGAAACCAAAACCACTCCAAGAATAAGAAGAGCCGACAGCACATCAATCAGGCATAGGTTAACACTTCTTGCCAGATATTAAGCCCCTGGTTGGTATAGTCTTTAAAACTCATTTTTCCTCAAATTCATTTTCAACTACACATTTTTTCAATAAAATAATATTTTTCATCACATCAATAACTTTTCCTTCTTTTTCAACCACACATTCTCCATCAATCTACTATTTCAGAATACATTCTACCAAAATAATGNTATTAAGCCCCTGGTTGGTATAGTCTTTAAAACTCATTTTTCCTCAAATTCATTTTCAACTACACATTTTTTCAATAAAATAATTTTTGCAAGTGGACCCATGACTTTTCCTACTTTTTAACTACATATTCTTCAAAAGAATCACTTTTCACCAAATCTATTCTCAACATATCTACATCAAACCAGCCTTAAATATGATAGTAACCCCATGACTTCCACTCAACCTGAGATTGAACCTTGGAAAAACACAGTTGTGGGCTTTGTTCTTGTACGATAAAAAGGAGAAATGACAGTGGATACGTCTGTTAAATTGATGTATCATGTCATTGGCTGAGCAAGATAAAAAGTATCCAGATATCATTCGTCTGTTGCCTAATAAAATTACAGAAAAACGTATTGGAAGTCCTCATCAACAAGTTAGCAACAATTGAAGATGACGTAAAATGCAAAAACTAAGGCCCTGTTCTCTTTACTATTTTCAAGCCGTTTTCTGTTTTCGATTTTCCAAAACAGTGAAAACGCGTTCTCCTTCCCGTTTTCGAAAATGCGTTTTTGAAAACAAGTGAAAAATTTATAAAGAAAACCCAAAACGACAAATTTGTCGTTTTGAGTGTTTTCAGTTATAATCAAGTCAAAATTTTCAAAACGCGTTTTGGACGTTTTCAAAACAATTTTTCAAAATGCCAAAAAGAACACATTTTCAAAAATCTCAAAATGGACACTCAAAACACAAAACACAAAATGAATTCAAAACTCAAAACACAAAACTGAAACACAAAGAGAACAGCCCCTAAGGGATTGTTCTATTTGTGTTTCAGTTTTGTGTTTTGTGTTTTGAGTTTTGAATTAATTTTGGGTTTTGTATTTTGAGTGTCCATTTTGAGATTGATGAAAGTGTGTTCTTTTTGACATTTTGAAAACACCAAAAACGCGTTTTGAAAATTTTGACTTGATTATAACTGAAAACACTAAAAACGACAGGTTTTGGGTTTTCTTTTTAATTTTTTAACTCGTTTTCAAAAACGCGTTTTCGAAAATGGGAAAGAGAACGCGTTTTCAGTGTTTTGAAAAATCGAAAACAAACGACTTGAAAATGGTAAAGAGAACAAGCACTTAAGTTTTCTCCTTGAATTCTTCTTGAATCCATACTAATAGATTGATTCCATGAAGTCTCCGACAAACAAAAAAGCAATATTAATCTACGAGTTACTACAACATTTCTCTTGCAAACTTACATTTGATGAATGCATATATCACATTACATAGCTCCCAATGCACACCAATAAAATATCAAAACACGGTAAAAACAGTGTATACGACTGTCAAGAGGCAGTAAAGTTTGTGGAAAAATCAACCTGAAATCTGAATTAAGGTTTGTAGAACACTTACTTCACTCTGTCAAAATTAAGACCCATTCTTTTACCATCATCTTGACCTGCATAATTTGATAAATCAGAAATAATTAGCAGACCAAAGGCCCTGAAATTCCCAGCTGCAGTTAGCTTAAAGAGAGAGAAGTATACAAATTTTCAAAAATATATGTCAAAACGTGTAGAAAGATATACCAGGGAGGGGATTGTAGTAGCCCAAAACTTCCAAATGCTTGCCATCTCTAGGAGATCTGCTATCAGCTGCCATTACTCTGTAGAATGGCTTGTTTCTACATCCGAATCTTGAAAGCCGCAAACGAACCACCATTTTTCCTCCTCTTACCGTAGCTTGATTTACCTTCAGTTATTAAATTCTTCTACTTTCTAAACTACGGAGCAGGATGAATTAATACCTAATTGTTGTTAAAAAAGTTTGCATCTGGAGAAAAAAAAATATTGCAATTAGGGTTGGGATTAGGGGAGAAATGGAGAGAGAAATAGAGGGTCAGTGAGAATCATTAATGGATTTCGGCCCAGGGGCAATTAAGTCATTACATTAAATCGTCAAATTTCGAAAGGCACGCGAAACGCCTTTATTTGAAAATAGGACCTAGGGTTTTTCAAACATTTGGGGGTGTAACCATTCTCATCCTCCCAAAATCAAAGATCCAATCGAATTTCTGAAATGATCACACAGGTACTATTCCCCTCTTTCGTATCCGAGTAATTGCAAAATTTGATTAACAAAATAGTCCAAGTTATTTAAATTACCTTCCCTCTCACTCGCTCTTTATCTGTGTAGAACTCTAATTACATGGAAAATTATCTTGTTTGTTTAAAAATTCAAGCATAAACTTTCCGTTCGCAATCAAAGCAGCTCAATTGGCTGTCTCTCTGCTTACATATTAAATCAATCCAGATACACACGGTTTGTTTTTGTTAGTTTTCTCAATCCAGCTTGACTGAGTTTATGTTTACGTCTATATATTGTATGTATGCTCGTTCATAATTTTTTTTTGTTTTCCAAATTGGGATTTATGTCGCGAGAGTTTTTTTTCCCAGTCTTTGACCGTGGAAGCTACAGATATGTATTTCTTGTCCTTTATGCATTAACATGTGAGTTGAAATTGAAATTGAACAATGGTTCAATTGTGTGCCATCAAAAGCATGATTTAGTTTCTACATGCCCAGTCATATATATAGGTTGTAAATAGAGGATTAAGTTTGTAAATGGATGGTTAATCTCAGCATTTGTTATCTAATGATTTTTCTCTTTGTGCATATGTAAACAGAAATGAGTGCATTAGTCCATAGAACCCCCAAATCTGGGGGTCGATCCCGCTTCTATCAAGATTTAGAAACCCCTGTATCTTCTCGAAGATCCACAGGAAAATTCACAACTCCGGGTCAGGCAGCCGCAGTTTCTGCTCTGTGGCATGAAAATTTTGCTAATCCTGATCTTCCGCCTCCTCCAATTTTCACCCTCGAAGACCGGTCTGATATTTCTCCAGAATCTGGGATTCCGGACTATCCGGTGTCTCCAGAAGTAAAATCTGATTCTAGAACCCCGGTGCAGAGTACAGTCAGGGAGTTTTCAACTCCTATGAGCAAGTCTGAGGCGAGCACTTCATATGCTGGCACAGTTAAGCAGCAGCAGAGTCAACAGAGCCCTGTGCTGGGTTCGAGCTGGTGGTCGCCTGCAAAGAGTGTTGGCAGCACAGAGCGAGTTGATAAAGGAAAGGGTTCGCCTGTTGAAGGTGTGGTTCAACCCGGTGCCTTGATCACACTTCCACCGCCAAGCGAGATTCAGCGACCTGAAATGAAGAATTCAGTACCTGCAAGCAACCTTGATGAGAAGGAATGGGTCACCGTCTATGGGTATTATTTGACGCATCTCTTCCTGTTTCATAATTTTTTTGCATTTAGATCATCTTTAGTTTTGTCCAGAAAATCTGATTATATCATCAACGATCTTGATAAGTTATTTCCTTATTTTTCTTGCCTGGAGTTCTAGCTTTCTTTATGTGGTTCATTTAGAACTTCTCCATGGTAGGAAATCTCAGCCTCTTTATGTGGATTCACTTTTTCTCTCCCTTTCTGTCTAGTCAAAATAATGTTTTTTCCTGTTGCATACGAAAGAAGAGTGAATGGTGAGAAGATGGCATTCCATTCTATTTGGGTTATAAATTGTCTTCTCCATTTCAACTACAGGAATTTTGGCACCTCTACATATTATGTATAATCTTTTCAATTGATGAAGTGGATCCCATCGATTTGTAATGTCATCATTGGCGTGTTTCATCTCCTTCCACTAGCCCCTGTATAGTTTCTGGTCTTGTTTTTAGCTTCTATTATTGTTACTTCCTTTCCTGCTCTTTGACATGACGAAACTTGCTAACATATTATGTTTATCAGATGCCAACTTAGAATAAAAAGCTTATTTTTTCTTATTCTATTTTAACTGTACCTTGTGAAATAACTTCACAATTGTGCTCCTAATATTAAGTAGCAATTATGTAAGATTGTTGCTAGACAAGAAGTGCACAGTTGTATGAACTGGATATAAAATTGTGTTTATGTGATCGTCTTAGACCATGCTTTTATGGTCTGCTTGCTGGCCTGTAGAGGGAACTTATTGAGTCCTTCAAGAAACTGAAGGAGAAATCAGTACAATTACTCCTTGAAAGAAGCTTATCTGAATTTCATCAAGCTGTTAGCTGAGAAATTGGAGGTCTCTTTGGGAAGTAAGAACCACCTGTGCCATTTTTTTATTCGCCATTCTGGTTGATGAGCTAAAACAGATAATTATATGATTGAAATTTAATGGTTTATTCAAACTTAGATTCACACTATATAGATCCAGTCAAGTACCTAATCTTGAAATTAGCAAATTCAAGGGGGAGAATGCTGACTAGTGACTTGAGAGAGGATGAACACGGTGATTGTAATAATCGGAACATGTAGTTTCAGTTGTAATGTGAAACGAAGGTTCTGTGATTTAAACTCAATGTGTAAAGTGCTGTATAATGGGGGTTTGGTGCACGCTGAGAATTCCACAAATTTGATTCATATCAAACTTCTCAAACTTGAAAAATTTGCCTTTATCCATTTTATTTGTGTTTTAATATTTGAATATTCATCCATAACCTTTTATTTTATCTCCTTAAACTTACAAATCTTGTAAATTCACCCTAGTCAATGTTTTAGACTTACTATACTTTTCAAATTTTGAATTTCAGATTTTTGCCAGGTGATACAAACTTAGTTTTGCGGGAGTTCGAAAAATGCGGGGTGATTCTAAAACATGTTCCTGGCCCAAGAGTAGCTAATTGGATACATATTCTGTATCAGGTTATTTTGATGCTATTACAAGTTCATTTTGCTCTAATTGTTTAATTGTATTTTGCATTTTCTTCATGGCCATTGACATGTCCATCTTATGCTAATAAGAAGGTTTCGAAGCCATTTATTAATACGGTAAACTGTGAGAAGCTGCAGTTTTCTTATTCCTTTATTATTTATCAAAATTAATTGACAATTTGAGCAAAGATAAAACTGGAATATGGTGCTACTCAAAAGACACTTAAAAAAAGATCCAAGTTAGACTCAGTTGTGCAATTTGAAACATTATGGACAAAGTCTATTGATAGGGTCGTCACATATTCCTACTTTTTTGCTGGATGTTCCACGGTATGCATGACTTTAGACTCAGGACCTGGGTTATCTTGATGAGTAACATTGTAGAATGATAGAATAAATGGTAGAATCTGACTGATACATCTCCTGTCTGATAAATCACCAGATTTTACACTTACAACGTGGATTGTCGTGATGAGTCATATTAGAGTCTTAGACTATATTTCTGATTTGTTTTTTTTAAGGTTGGGTGTAGTATACATAGTTTTTCCTCCTTGTGGTGTTTTAGGTTCATTGTCACGTTTTTGGTGATATTCAGAGTTGTATAATGTGGTTTGGCCTATGATGTTCTTTCAGGCAACACACGAGGTTTGCTTCTTTGCATGTGTTTATGCGACATAAGAATATATTTATTACCTGGATATTCCAACTAGTGCTATAGATGATTTGTTTACTAAATTGCTCGTGCAGAATCGATCTGATGCTCAGAAAGCCCTCAGCAAAAATGGCATGCAAATAAATGGAGTTCTTATAATTGGAGTGAAGCCTGTTGATCCTACACAACGCCAGGCTCTAAATGAGAGGCTCCACAATCAAGGATTTTTGCCAATACCCCCGGCACCATCAAGAAGGAACTTGGAGTCTAATGGTTTTAATGTCACGCCTCATCCATACTCTCTTCAGGATGGCAGTTCCATTGCACGGCAATCTGGTGGGACTGTTGCTGTGCCAGCCAAATCAGCCATGTCAAAAATTATGGACTTGATATATGGCGTCTGATTTAAATTTTTATCCCTACCTCTCTTTCCTGTGTTTTTTTTTTTTTTTTTTAATTTTTGCTGGCGATTTTACGAGGACGTTTCATGTATAACTGCTTCATGCTCAAATCCGTTGGATGCAGCAGTTGAGTTCTATAAACTTTGTTTTCCTTAGCAGGCAGTGGGTTGTGAACATCTAGCTACAAGTTTTATGTCTTGCATTGTAAGTGTGTATTTCCTAAATTCTAGGGGTGAAGGTTGTGGAAAGATGCAGGTGTACGTATTGTTACCATTTCTGATGAGAATCTATGGATCTCTATTTTTTGGGGCAACCTATTGTTTTTCTTCTTTTAAATTTAAATTCTTTTAATTTTTTTTCCAATAGTTTGGTGGCTCGACTAGTTGTGTGAATCGAATGTGTTTTTGTGGGCTAAAATTGGCCCGGTCTGACGTTAGGAAAATTTCTTGAGCATGCCTCGCTTTGGAAAATTTTATGTTGCACGAGGTACAATACTCAAATGTTCTAGGATGGTCTCATTTGACCTCTTTTCCTTCTTGTTGTCTATTCTTTAATTGGTTCGATTCTTATTAATGATACTATAAGAAGCACAATTCAACTACACTTTCATTATGAGACTCCTATCCAATGTGAATTGAGTTAGACTTGACACATTTTGAGTGGAAAAATGTACATCTTAAGTAAAAGATAATAATCATATTTCGTAAATAGACTAAATAGACTAAGTCTCTATTCGTTATTTTTTTCATTCTCATTCTTCTATTTATTTTCAATTATGCATTCTTTAATAATATAATATTTTCCATCACATCAATAACTTTTATTTCTTTTTTAACCACATATTCTTCATCACATAAAAACAATGCATTCTTGGATTAATAATGTGCACCAATCATGGGCTAATAATACCTTCCAATATATTGGGACACCAGACGTGTGCCTAACATTTTTTTTATTTTTTCTTTCTTCAAGGCTGGATACTGAAAGAGAGAAATAATAATTATTACTTAGCCATGTTTGGTTCTGTAAAATTTTTATCTTTTGATGAAGATTGATGAAATACGTGATTGAAAAATTGATACAAATTATGGGTTCAATGAAATGTGTAATTAAACTTAATTGTTAATTATGATTTAAATTTTTATTTATATTTTAGCTAAAACAATTAGGTGCTTAGTTTACTTCTAGCAAATTTACAGTGAACATTTAGTTCCTAGATTTTTTTATAATAGATTTTGTGATTTTTTTTATAAGAACGTGTGAATAAAAGTAGAGAAAATTTATAATTTCACACGCAAGATTAGTTTAAAGAGAAAATGTGTAGTTAAAAATGAATTTGAAATTTTAAAAATGGCATCAAACATGGCTTAATAGAAAATTAAGAGAAAATGAATTGGATTGAAATATTTATTTTCCTCTACTACTATTTTGGAAACTCGTGGGCAATTCAATTAACCCAAATAAACAATCATGTTGGTGTGCAATATTTTTGACAACATGAATTTATCTTTTTTATCTATACTTTTTTTGTAACGTACAACATCAATGTTATGAAAAAAATAAGGGGTCGTTCTCTTTGTCATTTTCAAATCGTTTTCTGTTTTCGATTCTTCAAAAAAGTGAAAATGCATTCTCTTTCCTATTTTCGAAAACGCTTTTTTGAAAATAAGTTTAAAATTTACAAAGAAAACACAAAACGACAAATTTAATTTGAGTGTTTTCAGTTATAACTTGGCCAAATTTTCCAAAACGCGTTTTCAACCACCGCTAACCATCGCCGCACCCGACCACCATTGCACCACCGCTGCACTATCGGAACCCAACCACCAATGCACCACTACCACCAAAATCGCCACCAGAAAGACCCCATCGTCACAGCCAAACCGCGATTCAACCACTAGAAAATCGCCACCAGAAATACTCCACCGCAGCTGCCAAAATCGCCACCAGAAAGGCCACCACAGCCAAAATTGTGACCCAACCACATCAAAATCGTGACCCAACCACAACCAAAATCGCTACCTAACCACACCCCAAAATCACGACCCAACCACCACCGTAGCGTCGCGACCCAACTAGTGAAACAAAATCGCCACAGCCCAGACCATCGCCACAACCAAAAATCGCGACCCAACCACCGCCACAGCAACACCGCATCCAACCACAACATCCAAACCAACAATCGCCAGTGAAAATAGAGGAGAAGAAGAGAGAGAGAGAGAGGAGAATAAGAAGAGAGAGGCACGAGAGAGAGACGCCAGTGAAGTAAGGTGAGGAAAATACGTTTTCGATTTTCTAATTTTTGAAAATAATTTTTCAAAATATCAAAAAGAATACATTTTCAACTATTTCAAAATAGACAGTCAAAATGAATTCAAAACTCAAAACACAAAGAGAACGGCAATTTTGCCACTTTGCCAGATGATTTTTACCATGCTCCCTGACAAATGTGTATGTGGATAAAAGTGATTGAATGAAAATAATGATTGTGTTACCATGCTCCCTGACAAATGTGTATGTGGATAAAAGTGATTGAATGAAAATAATGATTGTGTTTAAAATCATTAATGATAGAATATCACGTGACATTATGTCATCTCGTCTATCAAGGAGAAAGGCAGTGTAATGTGATTGAAAAAAATATATCGTACAAATAGATTTATTCAAAATAAAAAATAAAATTCGAAGTTATCAAATCAATCAAAAGTCAAAACGCTTTGAAATGAACCAGAGTAATGCTACTTGTACACCGCCGGGGTTACATTCCCCTCAGAAAAAAGGGGGGCCCACATCCAATAAAAAAATCGTGGGCCCCCTTATTGTGAGGGGGGATGTCAACCCCGGTGTACATGTAGCATTACTCAGTGAACCATTCTGCACTACGATAGGCTGCAAGCACATCGTATATTCCACCTACTATTTTCAGAAATTCTAGAACCTTCTTACCGAGCTCCCAAAGCACCCTATCTTCTTAAACCCTAACAACAAGAAGTCTCTAACTTCTACCTTCATAAGCAGTCTCTCTTCCATTAATCAATTCCTGGTTCTTACAATTCGCCGGGTAATATTTTTTCTTCTTTAAATTACTATAATTATTCGTCATTTTACTCATTTGAGATGTACAAGCTCATTACAAAGTAATTCATTGCGTGCTTCACTTTGTTTTTAATTTAAATGCAATACAACTGTAAGTTGAATTTATGCATTCTTCTTTATGATTGCATTGTTCGATAATAATATTGAGTTTCTCTTTTAAATGAAATCCGAAGAAAGTTAATCCCGTCTGGATAAATTTGAAGGATTAAAATTCTGAATTTTAACACTGTTTGGGCACGCAAATGTGAAGGATTTCTTATTTTTGTCTTTGTTTTGGCTATTGGTGGAATAAGAAAGAAAACGAAGTGTGAGAAAGGCAAAGGAGGGAAAAAAAATTAGAACTTGGACAATACCTTCTTTTTTAACAATTGTCAATTAGGATATAATTTTTGTAAGAACGGTTTTTAAATTATTTTCTTTTCTTCCTTTTTTTTTGCGCACTATTTCTTATATTTCGGGCCCTTTATACGTGTATTTCTAATTTGATTATTTATGAGATTTCTTTGAAATGGGTTTTTCACTAGCCATTGTTCTTATGTTTGTTGTTATAGATTTTGAGAGAATATGGCTTCAACCTTTACTGCCTTGTCTTCTGTTGGTTCTATTACTTCAACCAGCGCCTACGTAGCAGATAAAAAACTGGCAAACACATCTGAGGCATTATCTTCATTTAGATCCATATCTTCCAGTTCATCTCGAGTCAGGAGTAAAAATGTAGTTCTGCGGAAAAGTTGTAATCTTAAGGTTCAGGCTATGGCGAAGGACTTGCACTTTAACAAGGATGGTTCTGCAATTAAGAAGCTGCAGGTGAGTTTGCACATTAAATTGGCGAGATAGGCTCATTTCGTAGAATACATTTCAATTCATATCCAGTTTGTGTTGCTGCAATGCCTTACTTTTGCTAGTTTTCCATTTCAGGCTGGTGTTAACAAGCTTGCAGATTTAGTGGGTGTTACCCTTGGTCCAAAAGGAAGGAATGTAGTTCTTGAGAGCAAGTACGGCTCTCCAAAAATTGTTAATGATGGTGTAACTGTAGCTAAAGAGGTATATAATGCTGGCAATTTGAATCTGTATATAAGAATAATGCAATGTGATCATTTTAACGGTTTTGTTTTTAACTTCAAGTTCTACACAATCTGAACGTCCTTTGTAGGTTGAATTGGAAGACCCAGTGGAGAATATTGGCGCTAAATTGGTGAGGCAAGCTGCTTCAAAGACAAATGACTTAGCTGGTGATGGGACAACTACATCTGTTGTACTTGCACAGGGTATCATCACTGAAGGTGTTAAGGTTGTACATATTAAGGGCACTCTCTTGCTAATATTTAATACATTATGTCCGAGCTTTGAATGAGTTTTTGTTACTAGACCTTTTTGGTGCTGATTTGTTTAGGTCGTGGCAGCGGGTGCAAATCCTATTCAGATTACAAGGGGTATTGAGAGGACAGCTAAAGCCCTTGTGTCCGAGCTCAAGTCAATGTCAAAAGAGGTAAACTTGAATGTTCTATCTGTTTATCTTACTGTACAGATTGCAAAATTCTTGATTTTTCTGTATTTAGCCCTTGAAGCAAAGGCAACTTTCACCTGGCATTTTTTTGTGGATAGTATGTTAAGTTCATTTTGGTGGGACTCTCCTTAATTTTCTCGTGATTGATATGCAGGTTGAGGACAGTGAGCTAGCTGACGTAGCTGCAGTTAGTGCTGGAAATAATTATGAAGTGGGAAATATGATTGCAGAAGCTATGAGTAAAGTGGGCAGAAAAGGTGTGGTGACTCTTGAAGAAGGGAGAAGTTCCGAGAACAATTTGTATGTTGTCGAAGGCATGCAATTTGACCGTGGTTATATTTCTCCATACTTTGTCACAGATAGTGAAAAGATGGCTGTCGAATATGAAAATTGCAAGGTATTTACAATATCTTCGAGATAATCTCATTCTTTCTATTCTATGTATTGGATCCCGGATATTGACTTACTTTTATTCCAAATGACAACTGCACTTTATGCAGCTTCTTCTGGTTGACAAAAAGATAACAAATGCCAGGGATTTAGTTAGCATCTTGGAAGATGCTATCAGGGGAGGATATCCAGTATTAATAATTGCAGAAGACATTGAGCAGGAAGCACTTGCAACCCTTGTCGTGAATAAGTTAAGAGGATCTTTGAAAATTGCTGCGCTCAAAGCCCCTGGATTTGGAGAACGCAAAAGCCAATACCTTGATGACATTGCTATTCTCACTGGAGGTTATCTACCATCTAATGATTGAAGATATGCGCCATGTGTCAACTATATAAGCTAACCCTGCAGTAACTTATCCTTGGAAATGTGTTCAGGTACCGTTATAAGGGAGGAGGTCGGTTTATCCCTGGATACGGCTGGAAGTGAGGTATTGGGACTTGCTGCAAAAGTGGTACTGACCAAGGACACAACAACAATTGTTGGTGATGGGAGCACACAAGAGGCTGTAAACAAAAGAGTTGCCCAGATCAGAAACCTTGTCGAGGTGCGATTTTGTGTGTGTGTTTTTTGCTCATGATTTTATTTGGTTAAATCCTCCGTGCATCAAACATTCTAAAATCTTGGTCTGTCATGCAGAGTGCTGAACAGGATTATGAAAAGGAAAAGTTAAATGAAAGAATTGCAAAGCTCTCAGGTGGTGTTGCTGTTATTCAGGTGATTCCTTGGTTACTTATGTACGGTGTCGTTGTGGTTGATTACTGTAGTCCAGAAGATTTTCTAATAATCTTATCCCTATACATTTATTTTCAGGTAGGTGCACAAACTGAAACTGAGCTTAAAGAAAAGAAACTGCGAGTAGAAGATGCCCTCAATGCAACAAAGGTGAACTTTCATTCTGACTTGCTACTTGGACTTTGGAATTCTTTCTGAAATTATAAAATTAAATCATTCCCTGTGAATCTGTTAAACTAAACTTATAATTTTTGGTTGCTACAGGCAGCTGTTGAGGAAGGCATTGTGGTTGGCGGTGGGTGTACCCTGTTGCGGCTTGCAGCAAAAGTTGATGCCATAAAGGATTCCCTAGATAATGACGAGCAGAAGGTAATGCAGGCGCATATTTTCTTGGTCTACACTATATCCTGGGAAGATGCAATGCTGGATTTTGTGTAATTGCTAAACAAGGATTAATTAATTGAATGGCTGCAGGTTGGAGCAGATATTGTTAAGAGAGCATTGAGTTATCCAATGAAGTTAATAGCCAAGAATGCAGGTGTGAATGGTAGTGTTGTAACAGAGAAGGTAAGGCTTGACTCAGATGCTCTTATGCCATGTTCAGAATTTTCTGTTCGCGAGTTTTTATCTGAATCATGTTTGATTGACGTCGTTTCTTTGTTTAGGTGTTGGCAAATGATAATCCCAAGTTTGGTTACAATGCTGCAACTGGAAAATACGAGGATCTAATGGCTGCTGGCATAATTGATCCCACAAAGGCAAGTTCCTTTACTGCTTCATCTTGTTACTAGACGTTAGAGCAGTATGAATGTTGCTTAATATGGATCTATGAAGTTATTTTTTATTTAGCACGTTAAGGCAGACGCTTAAGAAACATAAAATCATGTGGGAAGCAGGTTGTAAGATGTTGCCTGGAGCATGCGGCATCCGTGGCAAGGACCTTTCTCACATCTGATGCTGTAGTAGTCGACATCAAGGAACCTGAATCCGTACCTGCTGGAAATCCCATGGACAATTCAGGTAGTTTCCATTTCTTATTATCCAAAACTTCTCAAGCACAAATCTAAATCTGTACTAAATGATTTCCAATTATTGCTTTGATCAGGTTATGGTTACTAGATGCTGCAGCATGTGGGAATTGAAACAGTCAGATGATAGAACTCTGCAATGTCTTCTTTACCGGCTTGATTTAATTTATGTTTCGAGGGTCAAAAAAAAAAGTTCAGTTTTCAGTATTGGGAATGCTTAGTTGATTTTGAATAGAATCCTGAGATGTCGTAGCCTTTGTATTTTTCTTGCAGTAGTTGTCATCACTGGCAAAATCTAGCTAGTGGTGTGATAAAAGCAAAATTGCAAGGCGAATAAATTTATAATCTCTGTATTTCTACATCTGTAAGCTGCACTGGAAAATTGTTCTTCTCAATAAATGGAAATAAATTGTCCGGTTAATGGCATTACTTACTGAGGGCTCATTTGGCGGAGTTTTTGAAAAGTTAAAAGTTGCTTTCGAGATATGAAACTATTTTTGAATATATTTGGATGATTTTTTAAAAATATTTTGCATGGCTGCTTTTATGGAAAGTTGATCTAAGTTTTAACTTTTTAAGAAATTCTTTTACAATAAGTTGAAGTGAAAGCTCAGCCCGAGCCCTGAATTGCCTTGGAGAAGTGATGTGAACTCGAATGCTGCTCAGGCTAAGGGCATGAATGGCAAAGATTACCCGACAATGTTGACAAGTTCAAATTTATACTTGCGAGCGAATTTTGATTTTTAAACTTGAAGTTAAAAAGTACTTGTAAAACACCTTTTAACCTTAGCCAAACATGCCTATTTACACTATCAAAAATGTCAACATCATTGCTCCCGGATCTATAACAAGATCAGTGAACTAAAATGTGTAAAGCAATGATTCAAGATTGGAAAATGATACTTTTGGGTCAATTCTGTTTAACATAGGTTCGAGTTTGAAGCGGTTATTGGAGCATTTTCACTTGAAAATATGGTGTTTGCTTGCAAAGAATATCACATGCTTAGGAGTTGTTCTCGATCATCGGTGTACACCCCGATTCGGCACTCAAAAGATATCTATGATACAACCATAGCAGTCTTTTTCCGATTCAACAAGAAAATTGGATATGAATCGATGCCAAATTGATCATGTTTAAAAAATTGATTCAAATAATTCAGCACAATGAAATCAAATTTCTTATGTTATTTTATTGAAATAAAAGTGAAAAACTATGGGAAACCAACTGGATTTTTGCCGTTGCGGGTGGCGGGAGCAAAAACCTAAGATTTTGCGCTTAAGGCGTGTAATATTTTATTCTGATAAGGTTTGTTTATCGGTCTACCTGCCTCGTTACCTTCGCTTCAAACTCTTTTATATATGGACAAAATCTCTACAATGTTTCCTTCCCTTTTCGCTTCTCTATTTTCATGGCTTCCTTTTTTTCTTTGCGCCCATCTCAATTCTACAATCCGTAAGCTCTCATTCTCTATCTTCTATCTGTCACCCAGTGTAGTGCATTTTTGTGGGTTTGCGTTATGCTTCAGAACTCCAATCTTCTTTAATTACTTGTTTGAATTCGAATACAGTGTAAGAAGTCGAACGTTGAGTTCTTTTACAGAGATAATATTTGTTCGAGAACTCGTTTCTGCTGTTGATATGTACCTTTTTAGAGCTTATGAATTTTATTTCCCTAATCCCAAAAGGGACCTCAAATTATGTTTCTGATAGGAGTTTTGTGGGTACAGAATCCTATAGCAGTAGGATTAGAAACCAAACTTCTTGATTGTTCTAATACAAGGAAAAATGCACTGGAATATATATTTGATTAGTTGAGGTATGTGCCATACGTGATAGAACTCTGGTCCAACATTCGGTGGTTCTTTAACAAGTAGCTTGACCTTTATACTTTTGATGTGGTGTAAAGCTGAAGAATTAACACGCTCTTGCGTTTGTGTTGTAGAAAAGCTTTCCTATCTGATGATAAATTCATATCTTGGTTAAATCCACCGAGCCCGGCAAAGATATACGTAAAAGAGCAAGAAAGGCATGGCCTAGCTAAATATATTATTCCCCAAGGCCTTCTCTTCATTCGTCCACTCTCATCCCGTATGACTTCATCGAAATTGATACCTAATGGAGGACTATCTTCAGTGGAATCTGCAGCTGAGTCTGATAGAAGAATTGCTGAGGCCGAGTATTCTTTGGCCAAGGCTGGAGGACATGAAGTGGAATTTAATCGTGTGAATTGTCTAGTATGGGTATTGCATGAATCTGCAAGAAGTTTTTCCCTTGCAATACAGACGATCGAATTGGCTAAAACTGGTCCACCACTAGCAATGGCATGGAATGGAGTTGATGTCAATGCCTGGCATAAGCACGTTGCATATCAGGTATGCACACACTTTGGAGTAATTGTGTATGTAGATATATACAAGTATAAATTTATGTGTGTGGGAAGAGAGAGAGAGAGAGAGAGAGAGAGAGAGAGAGAGAGAGAGAGAGAGACTAGAGAAATATAAGTTTTGTAGCATTTACATGTTGAATTCCCTGATACTTGTGAGAAATGAGATAAGAGTAAGGTTAACTTAAGATTATCCTTATTCAGGTTGCAGTGTATGCTCTACTGAAAGCAGCAATTGAGGTGGAGTTATTTCTTTCTCACAAACGCAGCAACAACCCATCTCCTGTTCTTGAGATGTAAGTCAAGGGGACATATCATGGAAACTAAATAGTCCTTGGAAAGTATTTTTCAAAAACTCATAATCATATTTTTATGTACCCGCATGCTTGTGGTAATTGTTAAACAGTAAATGATTACATGTTACTCTTCTTTATTAGTTTAAACTTGTAGATGATATAGTTAACGTGATATCAGAGCCAAGCAAAATAATTGGATTCAAGCCTCGCCACCACCCATTTAAACAAAATTGTGCACACCAACCCCTGATCAAAGAATGGAGTGGGTCTACACTAGAAGGTTCTTGTTGAAGACACTATTAAATGAACACGCGTGACCTCTCCCTATCATCTTGAGCTTTTAGATTAGATGGTTAACAAACAAAATGAATAAATTTAAAAATTCAAGCTCTTTATTTCATCTGTACAATCCGTTGCAATATGCCTTTATTCATTGTATTGAGATATTAAAAAAGAACAGAAAGATTGCTGGCAAGGTCTTGAAATTTTCTTGTGTCATTTGTACCAGCCTTTCTCCGAAGACGAACTTTCTTGGATTGCAAATAGAAAGTCAGTTAAACACCAGGAACCCGAAATTGGTGCAGTGGTTTAGAATGGTCGAACTTCCACGGATAGCTGGATTATTTATCCCTTTGTTCAAGAAGTGGTCATTGGAATACGCAGGAAGGTTTGTCCATGTTATAATGTATTTCATTTTTCCCTTCCTAATTTCTCCTGCTACCTTGCTGTTAGGAAATATCTTAATCTTGAATAAATTCAGTGGTATTGCAGGAACAATTATGGGTATAAGTTGTTGTGCTGCTGTCAGGAAATTGGGTTCAGCACGAATTTCTTATCCCTTATTTTCAAATTCAATTGAAGAGGCATTGATAGAGCTTATGACTATGTCACACAGTCTAGTTTCTCTTGAGAAATTGCATCAGCTAGCAACTGAGGCTGGATTTGAAGATAATTTTCTTTCCCATTTTGGAAGTAAGATTCTTCCAAGTAAGAATGTTGAAGATATGGAATTTTGGATTGGACTGATTCAGAGAAAGCTTTCTACTGCTTTACACAGAGAAAGTGTAACTTCAGGCAGGCACATTAGCAAGGTTATTCCTATTTCAATTTAACATTCCTAAATCTACTAGTTAACTATGGAAAAGTTTTCCTGTTTATGGAAATCTATTGTTCGCTTGAAATCCTGAGGGAATACCTTCAAAATTACTCTGCTTTCGTATTTTTTTGTTTCTCATATGACAACTATAATTCATTGTCTTTTCGAGATATTAGCAGGTTCAAGAAAGTTGTTTGATTACTCTGGGACTTTTTGCATATCTAGGAAGAGAAACAAGATTATTCTTGTGGAAGCACCATATAAAAGATCTTGATGAACAAATTAAAGATTTTCTTAGGTATTAATATTTTGAATTCCGAGTGTATAATGTTTGGCTTTGTGCGCATATCTTGATGTAGAGAGCTTTCATGTTCATTACAGTTATTTAGAGTGTGGTATCCCTTCCACGTTTCCTGAATTTTCAACCATATCAGAGTATCAGCTCGTAATGGAGGTCAGTTATTTATCGAAACATAAAATTTAATAAACCAGATGGCTTAAAATTGTCGTTACCAGGTAATTATCGACGAAATTGGATGGGTCGACTTTTATGCTGCATATAACAGTCATGTATTCCAAGATAGGAGAAGGTCCAAAAATCATCCTATTCAGGCAGAGCAAGAAATTATTTTGTACACCATTTTTACTGTATGCTATGATGTGATTTCGGGATTCGCCCACTACAGCAATTCAACTCAACAAGCCTTAGATTCTAATTTGTTAGAATTTTTACTTAAGAGGTGATCGACGTTCCATAATGGCATTTCTACAGTCTACATTACAGGGTTTACTAGGTTTTGAGGTTGATTTTGTGTTCTATTGTTCAGTCAGGAACTGCTATCCACATGTCTGGAGGACTTCTGGTCTGCTTATGATGGAACAAGGTATGTTGGCTTTGCTGGATTCAAACTGAAAATCTATTTTGGCATGTTTGTTTTGGAGGAACTGATAAGCCTTGACAATATTAAGGACCAAAAATAAGTTAAAATCTCTTTAATTATAATGTCCGGTTCTGTTTGATACTGTGTACCAAATACGCACTCAATGCATTGCAGATTAAGAGTCACATGCCTCATACAGTATTGCGAGTTTCCATAATGTTAATTTTGTTAAGCAGTGACATGCAGAAAATAGGGGAAAGAAGTGATCCTGACTTACTGACGTCGTTACAAATTAAGGGAACCAAAAAATCATCTCTAATAATGGAAGCACCACAGAGGCCAGCTGACTTGATGACAAGGGGAAAACATCAACACGAATTTATCCAGTCTCAGGTATGGATACTACATGGACGACTAAGAAATATTGTGTGTTTACTTGGTTAATGACAGATTAAATATTCATTATTTAATAGAGAGATATAAACAAACATCATGCAATAACCTTTTGTCATGACTGATGACAGTGTATTTTACATTCCTTTCTATAACAAATAATTTCTCAGCATAATTATAATGTATGATTTTGGAGAAAATGATAAAACAGGAAAACCTAGCAAGACAATAGAAAGGAGAGAAGCTGAGATGTGTGCTGTAATTTCTTGATTCTGATTTGTCAATCCTAATAAGCATCCGTGGGATATCTTTCCTTTTTTTTTATTTTTATTTTTTCCTTTGAAGCTAGGATATTATTTGAAGATTTAATCTAAACAGACACATATTTCCCCTTTTTTATCACTTGCTTTATAATGAGATGGTTGAACATGATCTTGGAGCATGAAAAGAGGTTAGGTTCTTCAAGATTTGTTGTTATCTATTTATGAAAAGTGTGCACGTGTGAGGCCTTTTATGAACAATTGGATCGCTTTGCTTGTGAGGTGGTGCATTGAAGACTAAATGTTTAGAAATAAATATGTTATATGTCCACTCAATAAGATATTAAGCTTTTAAATGAGATGGTTCAACAATAATTATTAGTACATATAGAACACTAATCAATGTGTTATGTCACTCTCTTGCATGCACCTAGGTCCCTTTCCAACTATTATAAATAATTGTTAGGAATGACAGGCCAATGCTAAAAAACTTGCTGATTTAGATTCATCGAAGCCCATCCATCAAAATCTGCTTAGAAAATCTACGACCAAGATGGTATCTGCAATTGTTGTAAGTTCACAATTCCCTTCTTTATTTTTGGTCATGTATATTGTTCTAACGCTTGCTAAGTCTGCAATATGAATCATATCATAGGATATATGGATGGGAACTCAGATACTTTTTGTAGACATCAAGTACACTGCGCGGCTTTTTACGAAGCAATTATGTGGCTATAAGGTCACAAAAAGGGAAAAGAGGAAAATGCAAAGAACACTTGCTGACATTGCCACCCTCATCCCAGTAACAATTTTAATGTTACTTCCAGTAAGTTGATCTCTGAGATCTGAACATGCAACTTCAGCTTTTGTTTTCTTACTTTGAGGTTGGATAACTGTTTGTGCTTAACAAAGTAAAAGTTGAATGTGTAGAAAAAAGATAAATAACAAGTGCATAATCTAGGAATTGAGTAGCAATATTTCCATTACTATATTCCGATTATTTATTCTAATAATGTAAACAAGCGCCATTGCTTTTGATCATAGCTTGTTTTGACTGTTTCAAGATTATATTACCAAAAAAAAAAAAAATAAAAAAAAAAAAAAAAAAGACGAAGTAGCTGAGCTTCATTTTTAAAGGAATTTTGAGGTTTCCTTGCATACATCGCTTTTTTGTTTGAGACATCAAAATTCCAATATTAGGTTTAGTGCTTGCAAGGACACATTCAGATATGCTGATGACGTATTCACTTAGATGAGGCCCGGAGAAGCACTTTGCACTATCTTTTAACTTGCACATTGGACTATTTGGAGCTTGATTTTACTGTCACTTTTTCCTCAACCGCAGATCGATCTGGTTGCTCACACTACATAAATGATTTGGGCGGGCTTTTTTTGTAATGGTAGACAGAGATAGATAGAGACTGAGGGAGGACTGAGATCTTCATTGTAAATTTTTACTTCTCATTTTCTAGTAAAAACTGTAAAAGCGGCAAGTGGATATAGCTCTCACTGAGATTGAGCCACTGTAAACTTATTTGTTTGTGCGTGCACATTTCTGCTTTCTGTTTTGTTTCTATAGCCCTCAGGTTTGGGATTAAGTTTAATTCATGACATTGAAGAGAGCTTGCTAATGCACCATTCTTTATCAATTATCAGGTTTCTGCTGTAGGTCATGCAGCCATGTTAGCAGCAATCAAGAGATACATGCCATCTTTGGTAAATTTCATCCATTCATAATTTTGCTCTTGCTATATTTCTTTAATCTTCGCCAAGTTCTTACATAGTCATCTTGTTGACTAGATTCCTTCACCCTACTCTTCTGAACGGCTTGCATTAATGAAGCAACTAAAGAGAACGAAGAAGATGGCAATTCACCAGAGCAATAGTATAGGCTAAATTTCCTTGAAAGTTTAACTAATCCAGTAATGAAGATATTATTTACTTAACACTGTTCTGAAATAGCTGTATTGTCTATTAAAACATTGATGGCTTATTCTGTAAGGCGGATGGACACCATTGTACAGTATCAAGAAATAAAAATAAGTTAAAATCGTGTCTATTGTATTGTCCTGTTATATTCATGCAAATATTGTGGATTATATATGCAGAATCTGTAGATTTCACAAGTTTAATCATGTACATGAATTTGGCATCTCATTTTTAAAAAAAAAAATTTATAAACTATTCTCAAGGCCTCAATTAGTCTATATATTTTGTAATGTTTACTCAGTTAAATATAACATAATATGTCATCAGAACATTTATATTTTTATTTTGGAAGTGAAACTATGCATGACTGAATTAAAAGGATTAATATATCATCCCGTTCACTGCATATTTAACAAGTTGAACTGCCATGTGTTGAATGGAAAGGATACATGTTGAATTTCCTAGTAAAGCCTTCAAGGCCCAGCCCGTTTCAAACTTTTAAACAGTTACACGGGCCAGGCAGTAATAAAACTGACCTGGTCCGAGCCATCACGCACACTTTGGATCCTATTGTCGGGCCCTGCCCGGCCATACAGGTTGAAAACACTGCCAAGAAGCTCGGCCTGTTTTTACACCTAGGTGATGTCTACAGTTATTGTCAAGAATGGTTGTTACTATTTTCATCTGTCATGAGAAGGAAAAACCATCAAACTTATCAGCCATCAGATAAGATGAACAAGAACCACAAATTCAATTCATTAAATTACCACGCAAAATCCAATATCCACACAGATTCAAGCTATCATAAAAGTGCCACTGTTTTCATCCAAATATCCCTAAAAATGGGAATACTTCAACTCAACTCACATAATTTAGCTTCTTTCTCAGCATCCCAGAATTTCAAGAACACCCCTCACAGAACTTCTAAGGGCTTTAATAATCTCGGTTTTCCCCGAGGGAAAATCCCAGCCGTTGAAACTGCACGCCAGAGTGAACCCGAGGTTGCAGTATCGGAAGAAGAACCGACTGAGGCCGAAGTGAACTTTGCATTTGTTAGTGTGAGTTCAGTTTACTATTAACTATCATATTTGATACGCTAAATTGGACAAAATAGTAAAATTGCATTTAATGTATGACAAACTGGACAGAACAGTCGAGAAACATTTCAAATATTTCTCTTATTTAATCATGTCTAGTTCAATTCAATGTCTCAAACATCCTATGAATATACATAAAAATTGTAATCGTAGTATGACTGTGTCAAGTTTATGTGTATTTTCCTAGTCTGTTTTGCTTCCAGATGGAACACCGGACGTGCACTATCGAACTGCCCGTGGTGGACAGAAACTTAGAGACATAATGTTGGACAACAACATCGAATTGTATGGACCATACGTAAGCACCTGTTCTTTTCAGTACATCTAGCAAGGACTGGCGTAGGCAATTTTCATAGCCGTCCCATCATTAGGGATGGCAAAAAAGCTCGCCGGCTCGGGCGGCTCGGGCTTGGCTCGGAAAAAGCCCGAGCCGGGCTCGGCTCGGGCTCGGTTCCACCGAGCCTAGGCTCGGGTCGAGCCCCATTTTGGGGCGTTGGCTCGAGCCGGGCTCGGCTCGGGCTTTTTTTCGGCCCGTGACTAAATAATATATAAAATAAAAAAATTAAATTTTTTTAAGTTTAAATGTATTTTT
>CAIGRP010009217.1:0-12719 GCA_903798385.1 Fraxinus cuspidata | reverse complement strand
ATGTAGTGGATTTGGGACGTTACAGATTTTATCAGTAGAATTTACGCTTCTCATAGGATTGGTTGTGAAATTTCTCGTGACTTGAACAAATTCTCATAACAGGCTACATATTTAACGTGGCTCGTAGTATGTTGAATTAGAATATGAGATATGATATTTTCATTTTCGGGGTGGTGATGCTAAGTGTGACCTTCATCCCCTGCTATGATCATAGAAGTCTGAAAATGTGACACCCTTACCTAAAGTTCGGTTGCCAATTGAATCTTTGAACGTTGAGATGGAAGATTACTATAGTTTTTAGAATTTCGACCGAAAATAGAAAATACATTATTGTAGGAAACATGTATTATGGCGAGTGAAAATGTAATTGCAGCCATATCACTTTAGTGGTCTTTATTCGACCCCTCATTCCGTATGTATTTTTTCCAAAAATCTTCTGTTATTTCTTCAGAGAACATTTTTGTAAAGATTCTAAACTTCTAGTATTTCTTAAGGTCACAATAAATATGGAAGTCATCAATTTTTCCCTTCTTAACTCGTGGGTTCAAAAATGGCAAACGATGACCATTAGGAGAGGCCATTAATTGGAAAATTCTAACTTCAAAATTTATTTTCTCATTAATACACCAAATTTTATAGCTTTTTGAGCCTTCTTTGCATAAAATTGCGCCCTTTTAAATTGACCAAAAAGATCCTTTCCAAAACTCTCTTGCAATTAATAAAATAAATAAATACATAGGACGCTAATTATATACGAACGGTGCACGTATAGTTTATGTAGCTCTGTGAATTCGTACCGCTTATACATCCTTACGGCCGACCCTGCATGGACTGGAAGGCTGAGGAGACTGGGCGGTGAATTCTCGTGACATCGAGTCACAGGTGTCCATGCATGGCACTTTGAATTGTATCTTGGAAATTTTAAGGCTGATTTAGTAGAAGAAGAATTTACGCTTCTCGTATGATCTAAAAAACCGAATATATTGTTATGATCTGAAAATTCAAAATTGTATTGAAAATCAATGTTAGATAACAAAAGATAAATTTTGTCAAACTTATATTGTCATTGATAAAATGAAAGTTTACACGGTCAAACAAATAATAGAAAACATTAAAATTTATAAATATAAGTATATTATTTATAGTTTAATTTTTTTTTTTGAATCTAGCCCTTGTTTGAGGGAGATTTTTAGCAGATTTTGATAAAAGTTGATGAAATGTGTGGTTGAAAAGTTGTGGGATCAATGTTATATGTGGTTAATATTGATTGTTTGATTTTGATTTAGATTAAAATCTACCATTTAGACCTACTACTTTTCTATAAAACCAAAATAATTTTGGGTTTTAAGATTAATCTATCACGTGTAACCATTTTACGTGCTCTGAATGCTACCATTGCTTTCACCCAATTAAAATTTAAAAATAAAAAAATAAAAAAATCAGGAACTAATACGTAAGATTATAAAACCTATGGCTGATGGCCTCGAAGTATAAGAGTTTGTTTGACATGATTTTAAAAAAAGTTAAAATGAGTTTTTAATGGTCAAAAGTTGTATTTGGACTCGTTTAATTAATCTTATAAAAATGTTTTTTCTAGTTAGAAAATGTTCTAGAGAAAAACAAACGTCGCATCTCACGATCTTATTAAAATTGCATTTTTATCTCGACTGAATTATGTTTGGTTTGATTGCCCTCCTAATGTTTTTGAAAACAACTTTTTATCTGTTGTTAACGTCATTTATTATGGCGTTATTAAGTTCTTATTTGGTAAATTTTGATAGAAGTTGATCAAACGTATAATTGAAAATTTGATAAAAAGTATGGATTCGATGAAATATGTATTTGAAAACTCATATGGTATATAATCCATTCCATAAATCCTAACCCGATCTACTTATCCACTCTTTTACCTTTTCCACCACTCCCTCTCCCTACGCCTCTCTCTCCTCCGAATGCACACATGCACATATTTGTGTACGTATTACGTGCTTTCACTGTGTAATCTTATTGTCTAAACTAATTTCACGCCAAATAAAATATGTCGCCAGGTACGTAATTCCATATTTTCATCCAATTACGTTAAACAGCCCATCAGTGTAATTTTTTGGTACGTAAAACTTGGTCAGTGTCACCATATGACGAGGCAATGGAGGCTCTGTCTTCATTGATCACCAAACGCAGTCGTACTGATAAGAGCAGCAAGGGCGACAGCTTTGATTTATTATTTGATTATATTGAGGTATCTTTATGTAGTTGCTTCAATTTGGTGCACAGTGGTGTAGAATTTTCTAGATTATATTTGATTTTAATGAAATGTAGATTCTGGAATTAGAGGAGCCAATTAAGCAAATGAAGATTATTCACGTGGCAGGCACCAAAGGAAAGGTAATTCTTGGTTATCAAAGGTTCATAGTTATAAAGGGGAATGGTATACTTATTGAATTAGAAATGATTTTCAAAATTGAGTTTTTGTTGGTAATGGGTTTACTCGTGGCTTCATGAAGGGATCAACTTGCAGTTTTACTGAGTCCATATTGCGTAATTGTGGTTTTCATACCGGGCTGTTCACGTCTCCTCACCTCATTGATGTTCGAGAAAGGTTCCGATTGGATGGGTAAGTTGTAAGTCTTTTCCCTCATCTGCTAGAGATTGGAACTTTTTACCTTCTAGCATATTAGATAGACGTTTGGTCTTTTTTTTTTAATTTTAATCTTTGAGGGATTTCCATTTTGCAAATTTCATCCATCTTATTGACATGTTTCTTCGGTTCACTTTGATGTTTCAGAGTAGACATTTGTGAAGAGAAGTTTATGGCATATTTCTGGTGGTGTTGGGATAGATTGAAGGCATGTACAGTTGTATTTATTTATATGAATTGATTTTCTATACCTTGAAATTCATACACCTTCAACCTTCTACATTATATCTTCTCATGACCGTGATTGATCCTTCTTGTACCAACACTACAGGATCACTGTTCATTACTCATCCTTTAAAAGATTAGCCAATGATTGGCATACAGAAACATGGGGAGGAAACAGAGTTCAGAAAGGGCAGGGTTAGGTCCACTTCTCTCGTGGGTATTATGATTATTGCCTAACCGTGTTAGGTTCAAGGAAGACTAGGGGGAAGTGATCCAATGAGGAAATAAATTTTGTAGGAAGTAGGACAAAGCATTTTATCAATGAACTCTCTTGGTTTCTTAACTTGGTCTTCTTAGTTGTTTCTAGCTCCCCCATTAAGGGAGAAAATATCTGCTGTTACTTACTACTCTGCCTCTTGCCTTCCTTACAATGTGGTTACTGATTTTTACGGATCTACTTCCTATAGGCTACATGAATTCTACAGTTAAATAAATACTTTATGTTGATATATAGGTAACAAAATAATGATTTTGTTATATTTGAAATTCTCGTAGATTTTCACAGAAATAGATTTTAGTAGTAATCCAATAAAATTGTTTGCTATAATCTTAAAAATACTATATATTCTATTTGATTGAGGTATTCCATGTACTTCATATCATTTAAGCGTTCACATTAGTTCTTATTAGTTTATGTAAATGAGAGGCACCTAAAGTTTGGAGACAAACTGTGGGGAATTTAAATTTTTGAACTTGTTTATCTGTCAATATTACCCATTTACAAAAGTTTTTGTAGTTTACTTCAAACACTTGTTGATTATAGTTGTTTTTGCTTTCAAAAACAAGCCTTTCAAACTGGAGTCCTTAAGCCACAGGAATCTGAAAATTCCTTCCTCCTTTATTTACCCTAAAATCACATATTAATAAAGAAAGGAGGAGCAGATGGGTGTGCGATGGTCACACTAACTTTTTAAAGTGAAAGGAACTGTGGAAAGACTATTTTTAGTTAGTTTTTGCTGTCTTTGTGCACTAGTTCAGCTAATCATCCGAGAATTATACATGCATGCTTATACAGTCCTATTCCAACAAGGAAGCATATCAAAATTTGCACCAAGTCTAACCACCTTAGATACTCCAGGTTCCATAATTCCAAATCCAATTAAGAACTTAAGTCAAAAAGATGTCCTAAAGATTGCGATCATCGCTTTGATTTGACTTTGGACACCTGAAGCTCCCATGGACCAACTTCAGTGTAAACTTGTTTGTATATGCAGCCTAAGAAATCATTATATCTATCTTATTGATCAGCAAAGTATTCTGATGCTTAATTGTTCCTTCTATTTAACACCAGTATTATTACTCTGCAGGAAAGAACCAGCATCGAAGTACCTATGCCCACATATTTCCACTTTCTTGCCTTGCTTGCCTTCAAGATATTTTCTGCAGAGCAGGTGAGTCTGAATTCTATGGCATTTGATGCATAGCACACATATTTAGAATTATTTTATTAGGGTTATTATATTGATTCAGGTAGATGTTGCTATCCTGGAAGTTGGGTTAGGGGGAAAATTTGATGCAACAAATGTGGTATGTATCGGGGGCTTGAATTTGGAAGTCATTCCAACGTTTATGTTCATTATTGACTTCATTTTCCAGTATGATTTGCGGGTTCCTTCATGTAAAGGTCTTGTGCTTCCTGGAATTTGACATTGGCATGGTAATGACCTGTAGGTTGAGAACCCAGTTGTATGTGGCATATCTTCCCTCGGATACGATCACATGGAAATTCTTGGTTAGTGGTTTCTCTCCATAGCAGTACCTAACTGCCTAATTTAGATTTACATTTATGCAGATATTCTTTGCTCTAAATGTAAGGTTGAAGATAATTAGGAATATTTGACCTGAGCGATGAAACTTATGTGGATGTAGGAGTTCATTTGGATAAGTAGTACTGATGGCTAAAATTTAGGGTGGCTACGTGCAACGTACTAAGATCCGGAATCCCAAACATAGATGTTACATACAAAAATGTCTATAAATAAAGGTGGAAAAATAAATTAAAAAAGAAAAGAAAAGAAAGAAAGAATAAGTTGATTCGAGGAAAGCTTGGTGATTTGGAGGTCCAACACGTCTCAAGACAACTCCAAGTTGTACAAATAATAAATCCATATTTTATTCAGTCATAGCTTTGGCTTGTACTTAAATACAAGATAATCTAAAATATCTCTCCTAAGACTGAGGAGCACTATGGCTCCAAATCAACCACTATCTCCTGAAATATAAAAACCTGCTACTGCTGACCTTGACGAAATAATTACAAATACAGATCCTTACAATAGATTTCAGGCACAATTCTGCATCCCTAAAATCCTTTTCTTATTAAGGGGCCTAGAGGCAGGGGTATCAAGGTCTGTGGTGGGCAGGGGGATGCTGAAAGGATTTCTGGGCTTCTGTCCATCTTATGCTGGAGATTGTAAGAGGAGCTAGCCACTTTATGTAAGAGGTAGGCTTATGATTGTGTGTTCAATGAATCTGTATGTCATATGAGCGAGTTCAGTATTACCTTTTGTTGCTATAATTGTTTCTCATATTATTCACAACTTTCCAGACTCTGCTGCTTTAGTTTTTTCCCTGAAAACATTTTGTTGCTCGGCACATTGATATTGATTATATTTATTAATGAGAACTAGCATGTGAGTTCTGGCATTTTATAGCAGCAAGGGACAAAATACTTTTTGCTTGGGAGATTTTCTTGGTATGAGGCTGAGCGCATTTTGCAGCAACTTGTGTTCATTTTGCAGTTATAAAATTTGTGAAAGCTTGTCTCTTGGTGTCACTCAGATTGAATTATTTTATGAAATATTCTAAAAGGTTCAAGTGAGGCTGGATTTATTGACACTGTAATTTAGAAGTCCTGTACTTCGGTTCCTGATTTTATTTTTGAAGAGGTAAGCTTTGAGCTGGACTAATACATATAGTTGCTCTATTGTACTTATGTGTTTATGATGTACCATAAACAGGAAATACCCTAGGACAAATTGCTGGGCAGAAGGCTGGGATCTTCAAGGTGTTGTAAGAAGTCACGCATTTGTCATCTTTTATCTGTTAAGAACTTTCATGCATTAAATATCAGGGTTTTTTTTTGGTTCTCTACACTTTGTTTTTTCCTTTCTCTTCTTAGGAATTCTTTTCTTTCTCCCTAGTCATTGCTTTTTTTTTTCCCTTTCGTGTATAGCCTGGAGTGCTGGCCTTTACCGTGCCACAACCCGAAGAAGCAATGCACGTTCTTGAACAGAAGGCTCTCCAGCTGGAGGTGAGTAGAGATTATCTTTCCATAGTTCTTTAATTTAAGATAGAACAAAAAGTGTAAGATGATAATGGCTCAAATGCAATTTGAAGAGATCAAAATTTTATTGTCGAAAGAAACTTGATGAAGGCACAACTTTGAACATATTGATGGTATAATTATTGCTTGTCTTGGATAACCCCATATATTGATTTTTTCTACTCTGTCCTTCGAATTGTAAAATGCAAATATATAAGAGATTATTTGATCCAAGAATGAGATAATATGTAATCAATGGAAAAGTTAATAAAATTATTCTTTATCAGATATCATTTGAGATTCCCGCGTCAGAGATTAGGGAACTTGAATGTTTGACCTTGGAGAAAAGTCTCTCTCCAGGTTACTGTTAGCTACTTTCTTAGGCAGCCAAGGTGAAATAAAGCCAAATAGGGGTAATTTGTCAAATGTGATGCTGCTGACAGGTTCCTCTTCAAGTAGCGGCCCCATTGGATCCTACCTTGTTAAATGGTTTGCATCTTGGGCTTGACGGTGAGCACCAATATTTAAATGCTGGTCTTGCTATTGCACTATGTTCTACTTGGCTTCACAGGACTGGCCATGCGGGAGTCAATTACCTAAATCAGACTGTAAGTTTATATTGAATGGGAGTGCTAATGCATATTGGTTATGATTACTCGATGCATTTTTTAAATTTTTGCATGGAATTAGACTTCACTGCCTAAGGAATTTATAGAAGGACTGACAACAGCTACAATGCAAGGACGCGCACAAATTTTTACAGACAAGTTAATTGAAAGTGAAAGATCAGGGAATCTTGTGTTTTACTTGGATGGTGCCCATAGTCCTGAAAGCATGGATGTCTGTGCAAAATGGTTTTGCCGTGCAATCAAAGAAGACAACAAGAAGAACAGATTTTTAAAGCATCAGGAGCTTAGTGATTCAGGTGCTTCGCGTGAATTATTACATATTGACAGACATGAAAAGTCTCGGAAAAATTCAACTCAGGTAAAAGTCTCCTTGAAGCATGATATTTTACATATAGTTGGATTATAAATTCATCAGTGGTCTCTTTCTAAGAGCCATCTCTTTTTTAAAACACCACCTCGTCTTTCACGAGTTTGTCGTTCCTGGAAAACTTGGTGTTGGCAGAGACAATGTTAAGTAATGGCATTCACGTATCCTCAATATCTATAGCTACTGTAGCCGGTAAAATTTCTCAATAGAAGATTAAGACAACAAAATTACATGAGCAAGTAAACAATTACCAGGTTTAAGAAAGGAGAATATAGTTATGCCAAAAAGTTGTTTTCAGATTACTGGAGTCTTATTTCTTTGTCCAAATTATTAGTTAATATTCAATTCCCAGAGAAGGAAAAATAGATGGCGATTTTATACCCTGTGATTATAAGCAAGATGAGTTGTTTCCCTAATGAAACGTAGATGCTGAAAATGATTGCAACTTGAGATGAAAGAAACATCACTGCATCCAATTAGACCGAACTTATGGCATGAAGAGTTTATTGATGAGAATAAGAGAGAAGATAGAAATACTTACTATGACAATCAAAATTTTACAGATTATAATGATAGTAGACCTTTCTAGAGGGCATTTGAAAATGATAATTGGTACCACCAAAAGTTAGAAAGTCAGTGGAAAGGAGAACTTTCCAGTGTGGCTTATGCAATTGAATTCACAGAAGCTAGTGTATCCTTTCCAAAGGGACTTTATGCTTGATGGAAAGGGGATTTTATCAAGATGTGATCGGAGCACTGATGTTGTGACCTGCATTTGTATCTGTCAAGACTTGTAGTTGAAGTTTTTGATTGGCTTTTATGACAACTTGTGCCTCAATGAACATATCCATGAACTTATGAGAGAAGAACCAAGGAAATTCAACTAGTTTATCAAGAGTTGAGTGCTCTTGAGATATTAATATTTGGAATAAAAGCATGCACCTTTCAAAATGTTGTTATATCGTGTGATTGCTGATCTTTCATCAGAGAATTACATAAGTATCTCAGTACATTTGGAATATTGACAGTGGACCTTTCTGAAGCTCAACAATAATTAATACATCCTTGTCCACAAAATATCCATGAAGTGCTATGTGCCATCAGAGGTCCAGTCAGTGAGCTTCCATCGTGTACACTGAAGCATACTAACAACATAAACTTTCTCGGTTCCCAAAACACCTCACCCCTGCATTCCATTTCTCAACACATATGCACACATGATAGACGAAATGAGTATTGAGAGAAATAACTGGTCTCTAAAGAACATTGGAGCCTGTGAATACAGTTAATTATGTGAAATAAACAGAACAGTTACCAAAAAAGGTTGTAATTGTAGAAGTGTCAAAATATAATTATTAAGTGCCTGTTCTTGTGCCTCTATAAAATTTTGAAGATCTGTAGCAGATGATCTCCATAAATTAGGCCTTTTAGATTGTTATTATAGTTGCCAATTAGTTCCTTTTCCACTTCCCTCGCGTTCCAAGTCCATTCACTTGTCACAATGTTTGATTTGTCGGATAACATGCAGATTTTGTTGTTCAATTGTATGTCCATCAGGGATCCTCAGTTGCTTCTTCCACGGCTCATGCGTGCATGTGCTACCCATGGTAAGCAATCAAGTACGAGTAATTACAATTCTGTGGAGTAGATGGTTGACAGATTTGCTATCAGTTGATGGTTAACAGATTTGCTATAAGTTATACAGTAACTGCTTTGCTTGGATATCTGAAGTGATCTTAGTACACAAAAGTTGTTAAGAACGTATATATGATGGATGGATATAATTTTTGTCATAATGACATCAGTTTTGATGTTTCAGGAGTCCACTTTAAAGAGGCACTGTTTGTACCCAACGTATCGCTGTATTACAAGGTAGGGGCCAATGCTTCACCTAAAGCTGATTATCAAGCTGATCTGTCATGGCAGTTGACCCTTCAAAGAATATGGGAAAACATCATTCATGGGGAAAAAGGTATTGCTTCTTCTTCTTCCTTTTTGTTTTTTTTTTTTTGACAGCAAGGTATTGCTTTTGGGTGTGACCAAATGATAAACTTCCGTTGGTGTCCCTTCTCATTTGTATTGGTAAGTTGCAAACGCGCTTCCAATCCTATAGTTGTTTTACAATGACCTGTCTGGTCCAATATAGTATCCTTACGTTGTCTTACTTTATTGTTTTTTTTGCACATGTTGAGGGGATCTATTGTGTATTTAAGATTTGGATAGCCTGTATGAAACCACCATTCCCCCTAAGTCACAATGTCTTTTTTGCATAGTCCCCCACCATTTGTGTTGACGGAGTCCATATTCGTCTTCCAGCTATTACTAGAACTTATCGATCATGATGCTTGTCTTATTGTTACTTCAGCCAGAGTCCCAATTCTGTGACTGGAAGTTCACTACTATAAATGACCCATAATAAAGTGTTGCTTCTCCTCTTAGTCAAGAATTACTTTTTGATACGGTTTTGTTCGTCATACGTGATCATCTACTTTCTTCCAGGTGTCTAATGTTATTTTGTCAGTTTATCCTCTGTTGTACAGTATTTCCATACAATTTAGAGATGGTAGTTTGAGTGATTATTCCTCGATCCTGCATCTCCAAAGGGAATATGTGGATTTGAAGCCATCGGTAGAAGCAGTGATAGATGCATTCTTCTTTCGTTTGTCTGAACCAGATATTATTCATAGGATGTATGGAAGCTTAACATGGCCTGTAAATTTACAGGTAGAAATGCAAAGAATGCAGACTTGACTTATGAAGAAGGTGCAGATACTCTTGAGAGAGGTGCTGGAACTTGTATGAATAGCAAAGTGTTCCCTTCACTTCCGTTAGCTATTAATTGGCTCAGAGATGGTGTCAGAAAGAATCGATCTATTCGCTTTCAGGTAAGGTGTATGTTAATAATATGAAGAATGTCAATAAAATGTGTTGTTTGTGAACAACATCCATTTTATCTGGCTTCGCTTTCTAATGTCCATAATTGGAGTATTAACATATATGTTGTGTTCAGAAGGGGTATTAGATAACTTAACGTACTATTAGAGAAGAAAAATGTTCTTCATTATAATATTGAGTCTCGTCTAATACTGTGCATCAATTATGCACTTAGGGTACAAGAGTGTCACCATTATATCCACAGAGTACTTAGGAATTTCGATGAGTAGTGGATACTAGTTTTGGTATAATCACGTGCTCTACATGCAACACTTGACGCATGCACAAAAGACCAGGATGTGGTAGAACCATTATGATAAAGTACTGAAGCGTTTAACAAAGTTCTGGTTTGCAAAGTGTTGCATTGCTGCAATTGGAATCTATTGTTTTCATAATTGTAGTTAGCTCACCTTTTATGCCAATTTGGCCTCGGTTTCTTCGAATTTTGTTGCACTTGTTTATATTGCAATTTGGCTCTTAAGCTGGTAAAGAATCAGATGTTCGAATGTATAAATATTGTGTATTTACGTTCTCTTTTGATTACTGCACAGGTCCTAGTGACGGGTTCTTTGCATCTAGTAGGTGACGTGTTGAGATTAATCAAGAAGTAAGGGGATATAAATAAACTGGACTTCCTAAATTTGCATCTGGTTCTTCCTGCGTCAGCCTCTGGTATTCGTGATAACCAATGATTCGTATTGCATCCATTTCGCTTAAGTTTTTACCATTTTGGTTCAAGGTATTTAATGGTGCTTCATTTTTCAAATTCTTTTATTTCATTTTATAATTATTGGAGAACTGTACAGCATTTATTTTGGATGTCTCAACTTGTTTCCATGGCCTTCAACGTATACCTTCGGATTTCATTTTTGGAGCTTTATAGCATTATTCAGTAAATAAATAATACGTTAAAATTCCAGTCAAGCTATACGTTAACAGATCTGCATTTTGAAACATTAGTTTATTTATCCATTTTCTTAAGGGTCCGTTTGATTGCAAAAGTTAAATTTGAGTGAAAAGAAAATGAATTTCAGAGAATTGAATTGTCTAGAACTTGTTCTTCAGGGAATTGTCAATTACTTGTGTTTGATTGGTATAATTTTCCACCTGTAAAATATTGAAAATTTGGATATTTTGGTGTTCGTTTGACTTTATTTTTCATGAAAATTGTCCATTAAAGTGATATAATTTTTTACAATTCAACTTAAAATTTGTTTCCATTAAAAAAAAAAAACCTGGAAAATCATTTTCCCACCTAAGGAAAACCAAGAATTTGTGACCGTGTGGGAGGAAGTGGGAATTCTAATTGCCAAGAAAAAAATCCAATCAAACAATCAAAAAGTGGGAAAATGAAAAATTTGTTTTCCATGGAATTGGCACCCTATCAAACAGGGTTAGTAAATTAGAGCAGAAGCAGTAAGGGTCCGTTTGATTGTAAATGTGAAATTTGAGTGGAAAGAAAATGAATTACAAGGAATTGAATTGCCTATAATTTATTTTACTGGGAATTGTAATTAATTGTATTTGACTGGTATAATTTTCCACCTGAAAAATGTTGAAAGTTTGGTATTCGTTTGATTTCGTTTTTCATGGAAATTGTCCATTAAAGTGATATTTTTTTTTTTACTATTGGATCTAGAATTTGTTCAATTGCCCAAAAAAAAAAAATTAAAATACAGAATACCATTCGTTTGACTTTGTTTTGTATGGAAAATTGTCAATAAAAGTGATAATTTTTTTACCATTGTGTCTAAAATTTTTTCCAATTGCCAAAAAATGAAGGTGGAAATTGGTTTTTCACAAAACCAAGGGAAATGTGAGCATGTGAGCCAAACAAAAGTGTATCAAACAAGGCAATTTTGAAAGTTGGAATTTATTTTCCATTTTTCATGAAAAATAATGGCCAATCAAATAACGCTTAACGGTACCAAAATTTAATATCGGCATTACTTGGTAATTACCTACCGATGAACCATGAAGAAGAAACATGAATATTAAAATGAAAATCATGAAGATTGGTATACAATAATTATATTTCATAATAATCTACAAGCTTGATCATAAATCAATTATATTAAGAAAATTCACGAATGCACACCAAATGTATTAGTAGATCTAAAATGCATGTATACATGAATATGCAATATTCGTGCTAGGGGCGGGCCTGAGGGTGTGCAGGTGGTGCGATCACACAGGCCCAAAATTATAGGGGTACGTCAATTATAATTATAGCAAGAACCTGAACATTCTTCACTAAGCAAAGCAGCACTATGAACCGAAAGATAGGCCATAACTTTGAAATCCCACCAGCCTCTATGTCATCTCTTACAGCAATTGGGACAGCAATTGGGATGATCTCACAGTTTTATCCATGGCAACTGCAGCCTGCAGGATCAGTAGAAAGAAAGAGATTAATGTTGTCGAAAATACGACTAACCCAATCGAAAGAATACAGGAAATAAAATAAATAAAATAAATAAATAAATGAAAAATAAATGCAGTAGATGAAGCGAGGTATATCAAAGCAAATCTTTTTAAGACAGATTTCGCCTCCCAATAAAGTGCAAACGAGATTATGGACATCTGTCTTCCAAGATACAA
>CAIGRP010009213.1:0-10087 GCA_903798385.1 Fraxinus cuspidata | reverse complement strand
TTAGGCTCCACTTGCGATCCACCAAAATCTGGCATGTAATTCCCTATTACTGGGGTGGTTGGTCTGGGAAGATGAAAAGGGCCCGTAGAGCTTTGTCGATTTTCGTGCCAACAACGTTGTCATGTGAAAATAGGAAAAATGTCAATATTAGCATAACTAGAAGGAACAACAGTATTTGTTGAAAATCAATCTAACAACAAAATAAACCAGGCAAAGAGATTCGAAACTATATTATTGATGCAAATGTAGATAGCCTTGGAAATAAGAAAACGCTACAACGAAACATGTACCGAAGTCAATGTTACAACAGAACAAGTATAGAAGCAACCTTAGTACGAGACAAGAGCACTAGCCAGTTTATCTCCAAACATTACAGGGAAACACAAGTAATGAAATATACAACATAGTAGATTCAACCAAAATCAATTCTCGCATCATGACTTGGATGGTAAGCGGCCCACGTGTCATCAGCCATTGTATCCCTATTACTAGACCATGCAGCTTCTGCTGTGAAAGATATGGGAGCATTTGTTGTGTCATCTTCGGGTGCATCAACATGTCCAGGGTTAATCTCATCATCGTTACTATAATAGTCCTCGTCGCAAAGATCATTTGCGTCATAAATCCTTAAGAAGTTGTGAACAGCACAACAAGCAAGCACAATCCTTGCTCGTGTCTCAATGTCATGGTATGGTTTATGCCTCAGATATACGAATCTTTCTTTAAGCAGACCAATAATCATTTCCACAACATTTCGTAGACATGAATGTCGAAAACTAAACAACCCTTTCTTATTTTCAGGCCGATGTCCCTCAATATCTCTATGATGGTACCGAGTCCGGCGGTAGGGTGCTAGAAATCCTGGAACCAATGGAAATCTGGCATCGGCAAGATAATATTTACCTATTTCACACATAGTTGGTAAGTTGTCGTTCGTTATTGAAAGATGTGAAAGTCAAATTATCGAACAAAATGGTAGATCTTACCAATAGGAATTGTTAGCCTATGACCTTGTCATAAAGTTACACTCCTTAACAACCGACCGTTGTAGGCGGATCCCTCCCAATCGGCAAGCACATACGTAAACTTCATATCAAATAAGCAAGCGACCAAAACATTTTGAATTATCATTTGCTTCCTATTGCGATACCTCGCTTGTTCCTCTACGGGACAATCGCAGGAATGTGAGTACCATCGATTGTCCCCACAGAATCCTAATATGAAAACAAAAATTTTGGTTACAGTAGGAATAGTGATCGTGAAGGAAAATTAAATGAAGTTAAATAGTACCACCTACCCTGAAAATATTGGAACCATGGCTTCTCCTTATCCTTCTCGTACGATGAGTTATGAATAGTGGCATTGTTCACAACATTTCTATACAATCCAAAGCAAGCCTATAAAACTCTATGAAAGTAATAACTCACTGTTTGACCAGATCTAAAGAATGTAAAACTTTCAGTTCGATTACGGTGGTCATGTTCAACGGTGTTGAGAAATATAGCCACTTGTTCCTCTTCTTTTACAGATATATTGTCAACCAAACCATATGTTCGTAAACGAGCACATAAACTTCGAAATGGAGCCATCTTCATCCTCTGTAGATCATGACAAATTCTATCACTCATACTAAACATCCGTCTAAGTGTCATTTCTCTTTCAGAATCCCAATTTCTATGTGGGGCTCTAGGAAGTTGTCGATTACGATGCCTAATGGTATTATATTTAACAATTGCTTGCATGACCATCGTCCAAAATAGACCCAATTGTTGTCATTAGCGACGACGTTGGTTCCTTGTGGTAGTCATGGTACTTAGAACAATATCGAAAAAGTTTCAATACGATGTAAATGATTGTTGGCAATGAATAAAATACGAAAACATATATGGTCAACGCGAAAATACATATGAAAATGAGCTAACTCACCTCCAATTATCAACTCAAAATGGGTCTTCAAAAGTAATCAAACAAGTTTTTTAATTAAAAATAAATTCGTAAACTTCTAAAACTCTCTACAGACTCTACGTAAGATCCAATAATGAAAATTTAAAAAAATAATAAGCATTAGAAAATGAGAGATTTGTTCATGTTTCAAGATGATAAATTAATTGTGAACCTGAGTTTCTTTATTTCTATGCAACATATACACAAATAACCATTTAAGGCATATCTCTTTAATTTATCCTCATGTGATGACACCACCACTTTCTACTAGAGATCCTTATTTCTTATTTTATTCATTATAGTTTTATTTTATATTCATATTAAGATTCCCATTTGTTTTAAATTCATCAATATTAGATACAAAGAAGTATAGCCAATTTAATAATTTTCATGTAGAACTTACCTTTAATTTAGCGAATATACTCTTATCACATAACACTCTTCTATCAATTCTCTATTTCGTCCATATACTCTAATTCCGTACATTGCATCCTCTTCAAGTCATCCTTAATTCTTAACAGTCAAACTTGCTTACCCAAGCCAGTCACTCAATGAGATAGATCCTTCATATATTTTTCTACCATCCATCATCACACTCCCAATGAATAAAATTGTATAATAATCCTGTTTCTTTTTTACTATACCTTTCCATCAATGTATGAGAATGGAAAATGGCTTCTCCAGAACATCTACCCAGCATAAAACCAAATGGAACTTGAGACCTTTACCAGATATTTTGCATACCTGAACAAGATTAAATGATACAGGACCATTTCCGTTGGAATGTAAAACTTTCGTGCGTTCGCTGCCTCTTGTAAGTTTAATCTGCAGTTGCAATCACCAAAAAATGATTGGTAAACACATAATAGAAGATGAAGAAAGATAATCATACGATAGCCCCTCTTTATCCAAATCACAGAAGAGTTCAATGCAAGATGTGTCAAGGTGTTCTATAAAAGTTAGCAAGGGACAGAGACCGCTATATCAATGCAGAAGTGATCAATCTTCTGAGTAAATGTTGATAAATTTGCTCTTATGGAAATGCTTGTTTTTTCACATTGATATCCAACATAAAAAGATACATTATTTTTGCAAAATTTCAAAAGTCACCAAAGTCATGGTCGGCCACATCCTACTTGCATGAAATGAGAGCAAAATTTTCTCCATATTTGGCAATTAAAATACTTATATTTCACAATTTGGATTACTGCAAAACCTCCTTTCAAATGTTCTATTATTTGTGAATCTATTTAAGTTAACTAAAATGCATAGCCAACTGCGCCAGACGTATTAGTCATCACACCTAATCACTAGTGTATTTGGTTTACATTTCAAAGCCATTCAGTTCAAAATAGGTGATAGGCAAATTACCATAGCTATTTAAAGACCGTGAGATGATACGACTATAAAGGGAAAAACAGATAATTGTTACTTGGTGAAAAGCAATACTTGAATTTGCTGCACATGAGGTTCAATCGAGGCTCTTCCATTAAGTACTCTCCCACTATTTTGCACGGAGTGGGAGATGGGAATTGAAGGCATGTTCCTTGTTACGCTGGTAATTTTTTTGTTTTGGGTCAAAGGCAGAGATAAAAGGGCGTAGAGCAAACCTGAATTGGCAACCCGGTGGTTTGAAATTGGGGATTTTTGCGGGTTTTTCAATTCCGATAGCTTCTGTGTTTTTCCTCGATGCAATCCACGTACTCCTCCCCTTCAATGATATGAATTCGTGGTGATTTTTGTGGTTGATGTGGCGCGGAGAAGGTGAACGGGAATGGTGAAGGCGTGAGAAGAAAAAGGGAAAGTGGTGAACTTGAACCAATTGCCAAGAAAATAAAAAACCACCACAACCGAGAGAATTTCAATTCCACAATTTCGTGGAATAAGGGGTCAAGTGAGCCAAAACAAGAAAAGTAATTCCCTAGAAAATTTGGTGTATCAAACGGACCATAAAGTGAAAAATTGTATGGTAATTTCCATCTTCCCTAGAAAACAGGGCCTAACTAAAACATTAAAATGACAATTATACCCTTTTTGTAATATAAAATAACCTAAGTACAAATGCTATAGCTAATAATGCTAACATCCCCTCAAACTCACTATGCGACAACAAAAAGCAATGGGGGCTTGCTTATTAAAAAAAATGCTACACATGGTTCAATTTCGTGAAAAGGCCAACAAGTTGCATCAAAAGGGGAGAAAATGTACAGTTTTCAATATTCTTCGTCTACTAATGTAACACGAAACTATGAAATATCTAAATAGCGCTCTTATTAGTAGGAAGAGTAATACCATATTTGCAAGTAACCAATGGTGGTGAACGTTATAGCACGATACTCAACCTCGGTAGAAGATCGAAAAATGAAATTTTGCTTCTTACTCTTTCAATAGATAAAAGAATCACAAAAAAATGCACAAAAGGCAGATTTACGATTAGTTGGGTCATTAGCATAATCAACATCAATATTCGCAAGTAGCTCCAAAGATGAGAATGACGGAATAAAAGACTTTGAAAGCAAATTCCACAAAGAAAAAGCAAAATATGAACCTTAGCAGCCCAATGAAATGTAGTAGGAGATGCAACAAATTGACTAACAATATAAATAACAAGGGCAAAATCTGGTCTCAGTAATAGTGAGGCATACCAAACAACTAACATAGTACAATATAAAGTAAGATATATCAAAGGTATAACATCAAATGACGAATACCAAATGTTGGTCTAAATAGGAGTATCAACAATTAAAGTATCAGTAAGACGAGCACACTAAATAAAGAATCAAGTCTTGCACACTTATGTATCGGACCACATCAAGTAGGCTCTTGATGGGAAGAGGCATTCTCGCCCGAGTCGAAGGGTCTCCTATCGCTACATCTTTCTTTTCCATAGACGACCTCCTTCAACATTCTTTTGTATCTAGTAGCAAGGGCATTGTTACCTTTGGACTTAAAAACATTATTTATCCAAGCGGACCCTATCAATAAAGTTACTATATGTTTGAAGATATCATAATCTTGGCTTTAAAATTCACATCTTACTCGGCATTAACGACATCCCAAGTCATTTTCCTGGATAACTGTACAAATTCATGTGAAGAAACATACAACTTAATCCTTCCAATTAAATACTTGCTGAAATACAGATCAGTCGATTCTTGGCTTCATTCAAATGTTGATTTTCATAGCAAAGTCGCAAAATTTCTCAAGAAAGATCATCCTCGTTTCGAGATTTGATTTCTAGCAATCATTAACTACTCTATTTCTCTATATATATACTTAATTTTCATATTCAAATATTTGTTGAGTTGTAGAGTCTAATAATACATTAACCTCGTCGACCGTGGATCATACACTACGTTCATAATCTAGACAATCTTTTTTTTTTTCCCAATTATAGGAGTAAATTAAATATCTGATACATGTATCAAATCACCCTAATATTCTTACTATATATATATATATTTTTTGTTGGGGGGGGGGGGGGGGGGTTAAAGTAAATAGCTGTAAGCGCTAACTTAAGGTCATCTCATTAACAAAATTTTATGGCTCATAATTACATGCACGACTACGTCCCGTTTACGGTTATTAAAATAATATCGTATCCAAAACATCTTTATCTCAATGATCTTCAATTAATCTATTTTATTAGTAACAAAACACAAGTCCAAATCAGGGCTTTGTCATACTTTGAATTGCTACAATAAATCTTAGTGGAAACAATCAAAACGACTAACAAAAATTTCAATCAATTCGACTGCTCAGTCATCTTGACAAAGACTAATTTGTTTTTACTACAATAGGTTTTAGATGCTTCCCAATGATATACCCAAAATAGATCTTCCGGTACAGCACATCATGACATATTTAGAGAGATGAACTAAGACAGCATCGAAGAAGAAAATGTCGACTATACTGTCCATACAGTCTAATAGCGCCTAGTAATGAAGAAAAAAAGACGCTGTCTAGTATTGCCCAATAAAACACGGTGCATGAGCTTATAATACGTTCAGTAGGGAAGATTGAATAGCCATAAAAATTTTAAAGAAGTAAAAGAAATAAAAATTTGTTCATCATATTGTCGAGTTTGTCCAATATCGAGTACAAGACATAATACACTTAATAGTGCGTTAAAGTTAAGTAGACATTGTAGGATAAAAAATAATAATAATTTTTTCTCATTATACCCATTCTTTCGTGTGTAAGAATGTTATGTGTCGTTAATTTTTAATCACAATTTTGGCATTTTTCTGTAACAAAACTACTTAGAAGAACCCTCCCTCAAACTCAATTTCACCATTCAAAACTACACAATTTTAAGTAAGGCAACACACACACACACACCAAATTTACCTTAGAAAAATCTACCATGCTATTAATTCTGCTTCTCATGACATGTCCCCGGAGGCTGAAGCTCAAGTTTGTAGGCCAAGTGGAAAGATAAGGGGCAAGAAACCTCCTCCTGGAAAATGCAACAGACAGAATGACTCTGATTGTTGCATCGAAGGCAAGCTTTACACCACCTACAAATGCTCGCCCACTGTTTCCATCCATACCAAAGCGATACTAACCATAAACAGCTTCGAGAAGGGTGGAGACGGGGGGTGCCCCATCGGAATGCGATAACCGGTACCACTTTAACAACATACCAGTTGTAGCATTATCAAGTGGTTGGTTCCAAGGAATGCAAGGGGGCTTTCATAATATTACTATTAAGTGCAAATGGGAAGAGTGTGGTGGCTATGGTGGCTGATGAATGTGACTCTACCGTGGGATGTGATGATGACCATGATTATCAGCCTCCATGTAATAACAACATTGTTGATGCATCGAAAGCAGTATGGGAAGCTTTGGGAATTCCTGAGAAAGACGGGTTGGATGGATATCACGTGGTATGAAAACTAGGGCGCACTATGTTTGGCTAGGTAAATTAAAAATAAATAACTGTTTTCGTTGGTTGAGGCTGAAAATTCCTTATTTTGAAAGTTTACTTTCAAGATAAGAAAAAAGCAACGTATTCAAGCATGTTTGAAAATAAGAAGTTACTTGAAAGTAACTTGTACTCTTTTTAAGCTCAGCCAAACATAACTTTATTACCTGTAACATGTAGTATATTAACTAAGGTTTTCTTTCTTTAATATTTATGTTCCAATCTCTGTCAATAGTGAAAAAAGTGGAAGTGATTATTCAAATAAGGAGTGCAGAACAAGATGAACAATAGTACACTACTACATTACTGAAACATATAATAAAATGGTGTCCATATTGAAGTGATGAATTTATGAACAGAGGCCAGCAACTTAATCAATTTAATAGATAAACCTTCTTAGATTTGCTAAGAGCAAAAAAAAAATGGTAGAATTAGGAAAAGTTTACTATCAACAATTTTTCGATATTGAGAAATTTGTGTTAGTGGTTCTAGTTCATAGCAAGATGAATGGGCTCTTAGTGGCATGATACACATTGGTGGCATTTTGGTAGAGAGGATTGAATAGCAACGAATATACAGTCCAGTCTAACTTTGGATACCAAACACAAAATTACTCCAGTGCATTACTCCTTAGCAGTTCCATGGCAATTTCCAACGCTTTTTTAATGGACATCTAAAGATATATTGTCACATAACAGAAGCAGCAGAACACATTAATTACTGGAAGGAAAAAAAATACAATAGAACGATAGCCACGTAGAACTCACACCAAATTTGAAACAAAACGAGATGGATGAAAATGAAAGGTGATTCATATACTTGAATCCTTATGAAATCAACAATGGTCATAAACTTATGGGGAAATCGTTGTAACTAAATGTGCCAATTCATCATACCCTTAAAACTTTGCCAACTCAAGAAAGGCTAACGTGGCCCACATGCTAACATATTCCAATGGTGAATTTAGCCAGAAGCAGACCATATAATAACTCCACAGCACCAGGATCTATTATAAAAGTTATATTTTCTAATTTAAACGGGTTTAACTAGGGAACAATAGGATCGCTACGTCAATTAACTTATCCAATAAAAAAATCAGAATGACTCAACAAAGATATGAGACAGCATAACAGCATCTGAAAACCATTCACACAGCAAAAGAGATGGCCAAAATCTGGCTTCAAAACTATCACTGCATTGCATTTGGTTGACCAAAGGTTTTATATCAGGCTCTAACCCTGTCTTGTTCCATTCCCACATCAAGCTGATAATAGAACTTTTGGCATATAATGTCATATGATAGATAATATATCCTAACTACTTTAAGGAGCATTAATAGACGTCAACTGATACCAAAACAATGAAATGGGGCTATTGATTTGGGATTTACCCAACACTAACAAAGGGCTGCCACTGACCTAATTTACCTTCCTCAAATCAAAACTCATAGTCTCAAACTTGGTCTAGACTTCTTATAAGAACTAAATGAATTTCAGAATGAGGTTTTTGTCTGCACATCGATGTACATTTACAACATCTCTCATCAAGGTACACTCATCAACATACAGAACTACTTGGGATTCACTTTCAATCTTCGAACTAGTTGTATTAACCAATATTGTCCCTTCACCGATTTGAGCACCTTCAGAATCATCAATTAAATACTTTTATGGACCATTCACCACCAAAGAACCATATAGACAAGAAAAAAGGAAATCACATAAATGTACAAGACAAATTAGTCGAAAAACTCATTTCTAGAAATTTAAGTATTGGAACGAAAATGACATCAAATTGTCTCATACTTAAGTTACATTAGACATTCCTTAAGGCACAACCACGGCTAACCGAATCAAGAACTCCTCGAGAGTTTGTAGCGCCTTCCATGCCTTGGCCATTTCCTCCTCATCCAGATGCCAAGTTCCCCTCTCGTAATAGGCCAGAAATCCCATCAATAGATTGAACGGTAGAAAAAGGATCCCAGTTCGAGCTGGGCAATGAAAACTTTGATACACAGTCAAATATATATTTCATTTTTTAATACAACTCACTAACTAATGATCTCATTTGTCGAGCTCCATAGCCTGGGCAGCTTTAGCTTTCGCCAATGGTGTCAATTTTGTCTTCAACTTTTTCTTTCCTACTTGAAATCCATTCCCACCCTTCTTCTTGTTTTTCCTACCGTCGACCTAATCAATGCACAAATCAGATTGATAAATATCGAAACAGACTCCTAAATACCTTTCAAAAGAGTAACACGAATAACAAATACTTAAAATTTATGCAGAAATTGCGTAATCCAATAAGGATTGATAATATCACAAGGGAAAAAAAATTCTCCGCTTCCACAATTGATTGAGAAAAGCTACGATTACGGGATTCTTAATCTAATAATAACAAATACTGCACGAAAACAAAATTTACAACAAAAGGAAAGCTAAGACAAAGAAAAGGGAATTACTTTCATCTTATTTTTCTTGGCTTGAAGATTATTTTCCTTCTTCTCTTTGTCTTCTTTTTCTCCTGCATATCCAATCCAAACAAATTCAAGCAAACTTATTATACAATCTGCAGAAGAAAATTACACTTACATAATCATAATTTAATATATCAAATTCTCGAATATATTACTTCTTAGGTCAAATTCGTGCTGTCTTTTCCTGCGAGCTAAATCGTTCTTCTTCGACATTTTCTGAGAGAGGCGCGGTGTCTTCTCAGTCGGTTCGGCGCGACTCGTGAAACTCCGAGTCGTTTTAAAAACCCTAATGAGTTGTTTTTTAAATAGGGAAATTTGAAGGTGGTCATTGTTCACAATCACAACGATTGTTATACATCTATCACGCTATGTCAAGTCCTATTAAAATATTCAAAATTTAAATAATTATTATTTTAATAATTCTACTTATACAAACAACCTTAATAAAAAGGTTGACAAAACGTCATATGGCGGCCCCTTATTAGGGGGGCGCCTGTGGCAAGGGGCCCGCCGCAGGCGCCCCCCAAATAGGGGATCGCCATATGGCGTTTGTCAACATTTTTTGTCAAGATTGTTTGTACAAATAGCACAACCGTTATTATTTTTACTTAAGTCAAATTTCAAGATTATTATTATTAAATTCATTCATTTAAACAATATAAATTCATAAAAAATTTATATATTCATCTCGTTCTAAAAAAAAAAAGGTTGAACCCCAACCTTGAGGGCCCCCCACTGAC